>VZTU01019283.1:218-28720 GCA_013400835.1 Zapornia atra | reverse complement strand
CTCCCAACAGCAGAAATATGTTATGAAGGAAGGTGGGGGGAAGGGGTGCTTACAAATTACTGTTTTGAAACTGAAACCTTTCTGGCAACAAAATTCCAAGTATGCTAAGCAAAATGAGAATAAATGGAGAAAAGCAGAACTCAATAGTACAACATAAATTTGGTAAACTGCAGAGGATGAGAAACACATATATAATATGCTACTTTTCAAAAACTTGGTTCTGAGAAATAAGTCAAAGTACTGAATAAAGACACCTAGTTTTAAATAGCAAGACCCTCTGTGTGTCATGCTGGTTTAGCTTTCGTTGCCTTGTTGTTGTAGTTCATCCCACAAGCTTAATAGAAGAGCATGTAGCATATTGCAAATGCAAGCACTCAGGTGCTCAGAGCCAGGACACCTCTCCAAATATACCAGGCCTAGCACATCTGAAACGGTAATTTTTTTCTTGCTTAGATCTTTTAATTGTTATGGGTTTAAAAAGAAAGGCTTGGTTTTGTCTCCTGTTTAATAAGAAAAAATATTCTAGTGCAATTATGGCATTGCAAAAATCTACCAAAAATTACACAAGTTGTGAGAATAAGAAAGAGAAGTTAGCAATATTCATAGTTATGTGAATTGCAAAGACACAATCCTACCTCAGAACAGCAGGACTATTAAGTCTTACTGCTCAGGAAATGTTTCTGACCCTTTCAGTTTACAGCATGAATAATTACACTAAGGAACATCCCATCTAAAATCTATGAAGTTCTCATTGCCTTTTAGAGAAAAATCACTGCACATGAGTATAGATAGGTGAGTAAGGGTAGGCAGGGATAGTTTTGCCACATCTCAGGCTGTGTTTATGAGAGGTCAGAGAAAGAAATGACAAAGAATTTTATTTTCTTTTCGTGTTTGGTGGGGCTCATTGCCACAGGGCAACTTTTCTATAAGCAAAGTTTTTATAAGGAATGTCAGGTTGCAGCTGCGCTTGTCAGGGTGGGTATATACTTTATGGAGTGCTGAAAACAACTTTTTTTTAAAAAAAAGAAGAATCTTTTTCTTTTCTAAAGACTGGAAGGGTATTTTGAAAGGAGATATCTGCATCTGGCTCTTTAATTTCCATTCAAAACGAAAACCTAAAAGCCTTCAGGAAGAATGTGGTGAACAATATTGCCCCAGGGAAAACATTTTATTTGGAGTTTCAAGCCTGCCTGCAGCAGTTCTTGATTTTGAGGAAGGGGGAGTGGATCTGTTCAGTTAGTATAAGAATAGGAGTTAAACCTTTAAATATTCAAATATGCATTACCAGAAAATTTACATTTCCCACGTAACAATAAGAAAAGCTAAGACTGACATAAAAGCAGTTAAAACAGTTATTACTTGATGTTTGAGAGCTGTGGGGTTTTTTTTAATTAGAAATGCCAAATTATAATATTGTCTTAATATTATTAAGAGAGCCCTTTTCAATAGATCTAGTTCTTAAAGTCAACCTTAGTTTTGATAGTTTATTAAAACACAGTTTTCCTCAGTGTTAACACACATAGTAAGTGTGCAGCAACATCAATGCCCATATCCCTGCTGGCATGATAAATTTCCTCTATTATTATAACCAAAATCCATGTATTTTGTGTCCTTGCCCAACTGAAAACAGTATAAGCATTTTAAGACTGGGTAGGAGAGCCAATGTCCTCCTTTTCCTTCTGAGGGGACGAGGATAAACCTCACCATTATTTTTCTGCCACTAATTTTATGATGGGTTTTAATTCTTTTGGTCTTAGAAATAAAAATCTCTTTCGGCACCTTCTGCTCTTTTTTTTCTCAATCACAGATCCTTTCTTATGTCCCAGAACAAAGACATCCAGAAAAGCACATGCATTCAAAATATTGCAGTTCCATACTGCTACTATCCTGGTTTGTGTAATCAGAAGCACAGGTCTACTTACCTGCATACAGTAGTAGGTGTGATTCCTTCCCTACACTTAGTCATTTCCTGGTTAACCCATACTGGATACATAAGAGATGGCTATGTATTTGTAACTAGAAGCAATGATGGCATTTGATGGGCCACACAGCCACACTGGGCAGACTCCTGTTCTTACTTCTCGTCACCAGAGATGCCACAAGCCAAGGGACAGATGTCAGGGAAAACAGATAGCCCAAACAGCATGTACTAAGCATTAGCATACAGCATATACCAGCTTTCCCATGCCAGGGACAAAAATTACACTCACGTAGAAATTTAAAGGCTTTACAGTAAACAGACTCATAGCTTAAAACATCCTGTCTTGAGATAGAGGAATACTTTAGTGTTTGAACTTTTCCCCAAACATACTCATCTATAAAATATAAACCAGCCGTGTCAGCACTGCAGAAATTTTACTTTTTGGGAAATTAATACAATTCTAGAAACAACAAACAAATTTCCAAAATGTAAAATGGTACAGCTGTATGTAGCTCACTGAAAAGTTAACGTTTTGCAGTTTAAAACACATAATTGCTATAGGAATAGCTAAAACTTATTTTTATATGAAGCTTGGGACAATCCTATTTATACTTAATGATGTAAATCACTGTACAAAAAGGGGGAAAAAATCTAATAATTCCCCTAAAAGAAGACATGAAAGCACCAAAATCTCATGTTTTTCAAAAGAACGTTATGGAAATTTATCGTGCATTTGGGATACAGGTGACTGTACTGGAGCTGGAGTCTGTCTTTTGCCCATGAAGTCAAAGTTCACATGTCACTCATAAGATCTGAAAGATTAATTTACAAAAAGTCTGTGTGATCACATTACAAGGTCAATGGCTTAAACACAAAGCACTGTGCACCCCAGTTGCTTGGAACTCTCTTTTCTGCACATTGGAATGTTTTTGCCCAGTTGCTTTGGTAAAAAAAAGAAAAACAACCAAAGTTCACAGCTGTGTTTCTGATGAATTAATGATGACATTGTTGGTTTTAGAGGACACTACACTACTCTCAGTTATGTGGCATCACAGCTACTGAATCAGTAGGCAATGACAGAGTCAAGCGCTTTGTGTGCATCTTCCAGGCAGTTAGCAAAAAGTTACTTACTAGGCTAATTCAGATAAAGCATTCCTGCTGAAATACACTGGGAAATTAACAGATCATATTTTTTTGAAACAAAAAGTAGAAGCTTAGGGTGGATGATAAATATTTAAAAGTCATTAATTCTTTAACTAAGGAGTTATATCAAATCAAGACAAATAGATGTTCTTAGACACCTCTGAAAACAGCTTAGCAGCAGTTTCCAGCATTATTATACGGCATACAATATGCAATAAGAGCATACTAGAAGAGGTGGAAGTTATATCTGATTTTTTTATGCTAATAACAATAATAAAAAATAAATATCTAACCTGTTGCTATTAGAGACATAAACTTCTATAAAAATACCAAGATTAGACACAGCTTCAATCTGGAAGGATGATGCCTCTACAGTATGATTTTGCACACATATACCAGCCTGGCTAGCACAGTTTGAGAGCTGCATCCAATTGCTGAAGTGAACGAATTTAAATTAAGAAAGACACATCGTGGTTATGAGCCACACAGTTAGTCTATCCTTTTCAGAGGCATCAGAAACTCATTCCTTCTGGAATATTAAGAATGAATTCTGGGTCTCACTGGCATGCCTGGCAGAAGACACAACCGACGACTTCTTGCCTTGCGGAATCTGTTCACACACAATATCCCTTTATGGTACTGAGCACCACTTGATACAGGAATTCTTCTAACACACCTGACACATTTGATGCAGTCTGTGTTTTACCTTGTGCGTTATTGGAAGCATATTCCTTACGTGGGTCATTCATTTGTAGTTTTATGTGAGTCAGTGAAATAGTACCTTGTGGGAGCACTAGGCTGGACATCCCCGTACTAAAAAGCCTTAAAGTGGACTAGAGAGAGAATAACAGCAGGAGGGATATGACATAGGTATTTTTTGTATTTTACCCTCACATCACTCTTGGTAAAGGGGATTAAGGCACTTCAGTCTCCCTACTCAGAGCTGGATGTGCTAAACAGTGGCTCATAACATCCTGCACCTTTTCAGGCCTGCTCTCACTGGCTTGACCTTCTTCCACAAAACAGTTGTTTCAACAACAGCCGCGCAAGTACTACTGTAAGTGAATCTATTCTATAGCCTAATGAGGACGGCAGGTTTTCACTTAGATCACAGATGTGGTTTGAAACAGCAGGCTTACTAAGCACTAAATTTATTTCTACCATTACAGGGCAAATATTTGAACCACAGGATATATGGAGTAATTAGAAGAGCCCTTCCTTGATCAAAACAATGTTTTAAATGCACCTAGCTTTACAAAGTTCCTCTGTGTTTCAGATCTTAGAAAGACAAAGGCACGTGACTGGAGCACATATAAAATACTTAAGTTCCAGGAAGGGTGAGAGTCCAGACAGGTTTGGGTTTTGAGGTTTCTTTTTGCTCATATATAAGTAAACCATAGGCTGTTCCCAGCTCAGTAATCAGGATGCTCTGAATATTATTTTAAACCACACAATCCTCAGCCTGAAGGGCAGACAAAGCCCAGGAGTTAACACACACTCACTCAAAACAGCTTTAACTGACTTGCTCAGGGTGGGAGGGCAAGAGAGTTACCTGAGCCACTGTACTCACCTTTCTCTCATGGTATTCCTTGGGATTACTTGGTAGAAATACATATCTTGTTTAAATAAATAAAATTCTAAAAGGCTCACCAAGGAAAAGGAATCAGTGATTTAAGTGTCTCACTCATCCGACAAATCTATATATGTTGATTGGGGGTGAGGGTATGCAAGTATGTATGCACTTACCCACCACACAGCCTAATGAATTAATTGTAAACATTTACTGGTTTATTCACAAAAGCAGAACTATTAGGATGGGCATCAGAAGAGTCTACAAATGAAAACAGCACAAAATAATTAACTTCAGAACAAGTTAATGAAGTGCATGCATATAATGCAAATTCCTATTCTGCAGATTTTGTAGTCAATTAAATATTTTTTTTTAATCCCAATATTTTACTGTAGGACATCCAGAGAAAATCTGGATCACTGCATCTCCTAAAATCACCAAACCCATATGTTCATGAAACAAACCATATGGGAAAAAAAAGTGCATCCTTTAAGAATATCCAGGAATGATAATGAGATTGATCAAGGAATTCTGATACTCTCTGTAATGAAGAACGTTAAGATTTATTTTTCTCACGACACAGGAAAAATTTCATGTTGAAAAACTTTAAAAGGTTACACTGGGGGAAGGAGGAAAAAAAAAGGGAGGGTGGTGGAGAAAGAGGAGTGGTGTATATTTATTAATTGCTGTGGTTTAACCCCAGATGGACACTAAACACTACTCAACAGCTCACTCACTCCTGGTGGGATTGGGGAGAGAATCAGTAGAGCAGAAGTGAGAAAACTCATGGGTTGAGATAATGACAGTTTAATAGGTAAAGCAAAAGCCACACATGCAAGCAAAGCAAACCAAGGAATTGATTCCCCACTTCCCATGGGGAGGCAGGTGTTCTGCCATCCCTAGGACAGCAGAGCTCCATCATGCATAACAATTTCTTGGGAACACAATTGGCATCCTTCTTTCCCCCCCAGTATTATATGGTGAGCATGATGTGATGTGATATGTTATGGGATATCCCTTTGGCCAGCTGGGGTCAGTTCCCTCCCAACTCCTTGTGCACCCCAGCCCGCTTGCTGGTAGGGTTAAGAAGCAGAGAAGGTGAGAAGCCTTGGCTCTGTGTAAGCACTGCTCAGCAGTAGCACAAACATCTTTGTGTTATCAACATTGTTTTTAGCACAAACTCAAAACACAGCCCTGTATCAGCTGAGGAAAATTAACTGATGCAGCACAGTTAATTACAAGTATGAGATATGAACTAAAAGGACAGCTTCCCTTCTCCAAATGAAGACTCTTCATTTCCAATGAGCAGTACTTGGTTGAGAGTTCTACCAGGAGGAAATCTGGCTTTTGGACAGCCTCAAGGGCTGAGTACCCTACTGCCTGTGCCAAAAGGGGCATACTGTAAAGAAGAAGGGAGAGTAAACCTTGCCCTGGTCTGAGCATTTACATCTGGTTTTAGGTACAGTATAAAAACATTCCTACCTGAAGTTGGAGCACTGATAAAAGGTACCAACAGATCTTAGGATGAGAACAGTTTGAGAGTCAGGGAACTAACAATCCTTCTTATTCAATCTCTTGTCCTAACACAAAAATGAACTTGAGCCTAAATTTATATTAAAAAAATAAAATAAAAAACCTTTTAAAAACCAACACAAAAAAAACCCCAACCTAAAACCAAATAAAACACCCAAATAAAATCTCTGGCTATTCTGAAGCTGTTGCAAATTAAACTAGAGGAGTTTAAACAGGTACATTTATTTTGCTTCTGAAAGTTCTATATACAGTTTCTATAGTGCAGGAAACAAAGACCAAAGTTAGTGTACTACATGTAAGAGGTAAGATATATTTACCACACAATTTCTATTCCTGGATTCTCTATTGAAGTTTTCCTGTTCAACCATTTATTCTATTTCAGTTTATCTATCTGAAAAAACAAAATGCTATTTAAGGGACAAAATTGTTTGGCCAAAACGCTTGATCTGAGAGCTCTAAGTTTCTTAAATAAAAACATCTGATGGCAAGAAAGAATACTAATATGGGCAAGCTATGCAATTTTGTATATGCTCAGGGTTAGAATTCAGACCCACAAATCATTTTGCCAAATAGGATATTTTAATTTATTCAAGTGATTGCAAAATTTAGATTTCAGTAAAAAAATTTAGAGTTTGAGAAAGTTAAGCCCACAAAAAAAGTAAAGCAATGAAAGAAAAAAGTGCATTATATATGTCTTCTCAAAATAGAAATTAAAAACAGTAGGACACACTGATTAAATTGAAAGCTGGAGAGGGGTTGTTTACAAGGGCCTGCAGTGAGGACGAATGGTAATGGCTTTCAACCGAAGCAGGGTACATGCAGATTAGATATTAGGGAAGGAAGTCTTCCCTGTGAGGGTGGTGAGGCCCTGGCTCAGGATGCCCAGAGAAGCTACGGCTGCCCCTGGATCCCTGGCAGTGTTCAAGGCCAGGTTGGATGGGGCTTTGGGCAACTTGAGCTAGTGGAGGGTGTCTGTGGTGGTTTTGGACCTAACCAAAGGCCAAATACCCACCAAGCCACTCGCTCACTCCCCCCTTCAGCCGAAAAGGGGGAGAAAATAGATATTAGGAGGCTTAGGACTTGAGATAAGGACAGAGGGATCACTCTCCAATTAGTGCAATGGGCAAAACAGACGCAGCACAGAATAAAGGAAAGAAAAAGGTGATTTATTACTACTTACTACAACTACTACACCCAGTGAACCGGAACGAGATAAGAAGCGGCCAGGTCTTCAAGCACCTTCCCCCCACCCCTCCCTTCTTAGCAAACTTAAAACTCATCCCGATTTTACTCCCTTCTTCCCCCCCCAACATGGCGCGGGGAGGGGCAGGGAATGGGCAGTGGGGTTCCGGTGATTCCCAACAAGCTGCTTTTCTTCCCCAGATATTATCACTTCTACTTCCTCCCCCCACCCCTCGCCTCTTCGCACTCATGACTTTAATCAGAGATTCGCTCCCTTCTTCCCTCCCGTTCGCAGTACAGGGGGGGCAGGGAATGGAGAGTGAGGGGTTTCAGTCCGTTCCTCCCGAGCTGTCTTCCATCTCGGCGGTGGGGGCAGGGGAAGCATTCCAGATATACACCCCCTTCCCCTGCGGCACCGTGGGGTCCCACCCACGCGAGAGTTGTGTCCACGAGCTTCTGCAGCGTGAGTCCTCTCTATCGGGGAGTCATCCCCTCACCACAGGCCTCTCAGCAGGACTCTCCCCTCCATAGGGTGCTGACGTCCGGGTCCAGACCCCCCGGCCTGGTCACCCGCAAAGTCACAAGTCCCTTGGCAAACCTGCTGAGGCGTGGATCAATCTTCACAGGGCATAGTTGTCTCTGCTTCCCATCCTCATCCATGGGCTTCGGGGGGACACCCATTTCACCATGGACTCCACCACGAGCTGCAGGGGAAACTTTCTCTTCACATTCTTCATCCCCCCCCCTCCTCCTGCAGGCCTGGCCTTGGAATCTGTGCAGCTTGTTACATCTTCTCACTCCCGCTCCGGTGACAAAGTGCTCCTGCCAGCAGTTTTTTTCTCCTATATGTGATTCACAGAGGCGCTATGACCAGCTCTGATAGGCTTGGTCTCAAATTTGGCCTTGAATGTACCAGTGTTTTTCAAAACGTGGGGCTTGCAGAAAGCTGTAGCTGCAGCCTACAAGAGCCACTGAAGCAGCAGTTACACCAAACTGCAAGTGTCCCTGGCCATGGCAGCAGGGTTGGAACTAGATAGTGTTTGAGGTCCCTTCCAACCCAAACTATTCTATGTTTCTATTAAATGTCATGTAGTTTGAACATCAAAGCAAAACATATTATTGAGAACCATAAAATGGTAAGATAACTATAAATAATGGAAAGAGGTAAGCTGATTGGTAAACAGAGCAAAAAACAAAAGGCAGCATATATAATAAAAATGAAGGAATGTTTAATTCAGCCTCCTCAATTATTACTGCCTTTATGAAATATCTCACAGAATTTAGGACCACATCATGTATACTATCATTTTGATAGTATTCTTCCTTTCACTTACGTCACACAAAGAAAAACAAGATAAGCAAATGGACTACAGCCTATTCATCTGCCCACATCTCTGCACATGCATCGACAGAGACTGTAACTACGTCTGATTTGTTAGTGCAGTTCAGTGAATCCTTTATTGCTATTTAATCCTCACTGTTATATATCCTACATCTGCCAGCAATCTACACAGCCCCTATTGCACAGTATGTCTGACAATAAAGGTACAGAACTGTAATTGAAATTACAGCATTAAAAAAACATATTAAAACCATTCCTACAGATGAGTGCCAAAGGTAGCTTTCTGAATGTAATTAGCTTGCATTTTACAGTACTACCCAAAAAGAACATTACATTCTATCACCTAATTGTTCTTCTGTTGAGACAAACGCCATGAGGTTAAGCCAGGGCATACTGACCTGCACTTTGCACCTGCAGTATTCTTATTTTAATAGAGTCACAGACAATATCCAGATGTGAGACTATATGATGGGCCTTTTAATAGTATCAAGGAACTCAGAGTCTATGGGAGGTAAAAGGGAAAAAGTCTTTTTTAAAAAAAAAATAAATAAATCGGGTTTTCCTTTCTAATTTTGTTTCTTTTAATGGGTTGCTTGGGGGCAAGGTCTTTCAGAACCATTACAGAGATCTCCACTGTAGTTTGATCCTCCTGCTCATCACCTCCCTTGGCATCTACATATAAGAGAAATTCTTGTAAAGCAGTATTAAATACTGCTTGTATTTCCCTGATTGGCAATCTTTTTCCTTGTAAAACACAAGATCTTTAGGGTTCTTGTATATCCTCTAGCACTTTTACTTATTTTCCCAAAGAAAGATAAACACGTCTAGACAAAATTCCACTCTCAATTTTCAGACATGCACCTTATCCCCTTCTATGCCAGAACTCAAGGATTACTATCATTAAACACTGTAATTTGTAGAAATGAGATGTGAATTATGCTGTTCATATGCGTAGTAACCAAAAGACTCATATTCATGTTTTTAAAGAATTTCCTCCTTTCTTGATAAAAATTAAGAATACTGGGCTTGTCAGTATGAAGCAGTCAATTAATATAGTATGCCTTTCCAGCTATCCAATAAAACAAAGTATCAAAAAATAAACACGTACAAAGATCGTTCATTTCAAAGAAGCTAATATAAGTAGACATCAAATATTTAGTCAGATTAATTCAAAGACATTAACACCTTATATCAGATACAGGATCACAGAATCATAGCACAGTTGAAAGGGACCTCTGTAGACTGCCTAGTCCAAACACCCTGCACAAAGCAGAGTCAATTAGAGTAGGTTGCTGAGGGCTGTATCCAGTCAGGTTCTGACTCTCTTTGAGGATGAAGACTCCACAACCTCATAGTCACCTGTTCCAGAGTTCAATAACTCTTACAGTATTTTTTTCCCTTACATTATCTTGTATTTCAATTTGCACCTGGTTTTTTTTTCCCTGCAGGAAAAGATAATGAAAAAAATGCTTGTGAAATAGGATTTGTGAGCTCATATTCACCAAATGCATGCTGATTCTAGTCAAACTACAATAAACTTGAAATATTTACAAAGGAGTGTCTGAAAAAAGTTCACACAATGCCAGGAAATTAATAATCTTAACCAACACAACATTTTAAAGTTAGTTCTTAAAAAGCTAAAACAATATGTGCCACCATCAATAAGCACAAGGAAGTCTATCTCACACTTCATCTAACACCAAGTTAATTAACTTTCCTTTAACAATCTCTGTGAATCATCATAACAGTTTAAAAACACATTGTGCACAAAGACTTACAGCCTTTTCTGAGCTTGCTGAAGTTACTATTTGCTTGACTATTCTAAAAAAACCAAAATCATCAGCCAATAGTTGGGTTACATAAGATGCCTACCAAAACAAAACTTAAAAAAACAAGAGACACAGACATCTTAAATTGTAAGTGCATGAAAGTTTTACACTACAATTTTGTTACCAAGTTAAACATTTACCAAGAACTTTTTAGGTTCAAAGCCACTCTGTATCAACTATATCAAATGCATATGCAAGTTGTGCATGGATTACCAACCAAGGGATGGCCTCTGTTATTCAAGCCATCCATAAAGTATCTTGAAAACAGCAGTTAGCAGGAAAGCCATAGCAACAGAGAACTCAACCCAGGCTGGCTACTTAGAAGCTAGTCAGGATCTCCTGGACAGCATCCGCAGCCCACAGTAAATCCATTCTAACGGTAGCCCCACTAACAGTACTAATACTGCTGCTGCAGTCACACTTCTGGACTCTCTGGAGTGAGAGATGGTACAGAATTACACAATATTCATATTCTTCTTGTTGCATTAATCCATACAGAAATTGCTTTCTCTCACAACTCTCTTGGGACAACTAGTCCTGTCTGCCAATCTTGCCAATCATTACCCGCAAACACACTTTTTTTTCTTCCAGATGGTTTTAAGGGCAGCTGATTTACCATGCACTTACTGAATTTGTGCTAAATAACATGCTTATTCCCACAGTGTACAGGCAAGTGACTTAAAAGCCACAAACTCCTTCAGTTCACAGTGTTTCTTTCTTAACCACAAAGAACAAGTCTCAGACTGCAAGTTAGGAAAACCTCCAGAGATTTCTAGTAAAATAGTCTAGACATATGACATCTGCACAGTAAAACTAAATTGATGCTTGCTATATCCCATCACAAAATTCAAGTGAATCATTAGGATCAAAGATTATTTTAAGCCTCTCAGCCTTGGCTGAAAGCTCTTATTCATGAATCTATAAATTAATACTAGCACTCAAGCGACTTCTTCAAAGTCAGTGTCCCTATTTGCTTTTCTCCCTTTCTCCTTTTTAAAATGTTAGTATGGAGATGAGAAGTTTATCTTACTCGTTGCTAATTCTATGAGTTTTCTTTGTCAATAAGAAATTTACTAGATGTGCCTTAGTGGACCAATAATTCTATTTACTGAATTAAGAAATACTGTTCTGTACCAGGGTTACATTTTTTCCTAAGTGATTCATTATATAACAATAAGGTATTGTCATTATGAAATCAATTCCAGGTCTCAGGTTAAGTTAAGGCTGCATATCCTGAGATACAAAGCATTTTTAACTTTCATTGAAGCTTCATGACTACTCAAAGAATCAAATCCATCCTCTCACTGTCTGTGTAGAAGAACAATAATCCAAACAGAACTTCACTATAAATAAAACCAATACTAACAACTCCACTTATGTGGGTTTTGCTGTATCAGACTTGAAGATGAAGTTGACATTATTGTTAGGCTGGTTAGTTGAGGTTTCTGAATTTGTGTTCCTTCAGTAAGTGAATTTAATTACNGGCACAAAATGAGGAAATCTGATTACGTGAGGCTCTCAAGATTCATTACCTTTTTGAGCTTCAAACTAAACTTGCAATACATGCAGTGCTTTGGTATGCTGCAGTAAATCAGTGATGTGCTTTTGGAAGGAGGAGGAGGAAGGAGTTGCACTCAATGATCCTTATGGGTGCCTTGCAACTCAGTGTATTCTATGATTAATGTATTCATACGCAACAGAATTCAAAATAGAATAAAAAGATAAAACACATCAAAGCAAACATTTGCTCAGCAATTTTATATAGAGTGTTAACACAGCGTGAAAAATAAGTTACATTACACAGTACATGCTGACTTATGTTCTTTTAGCAAAAGAATGGTTATCTTAATTCTCTTCTTTACTACCTGAGGATGTTTAGCACACTTCACAGATGGCTGTTATTGGGTTGCCTTCAGATGTACAATAGTTTTTATTCAGCATTTTACAGGTACAGATGTACTGACAATCTAAGCGAACTGCAGCTTCCTCAGAAAGAGTCCTATACAGTGTGTTCACTCTAGGTGTTAAAATTCTAAGTAATTCCTTTGAAGACTGCAGTTTCTATTATGATCTGCCATGTGTGAGCGTACCCCAAACTTGTAAGAAATTCTGTGACATCTCCTTTTGCCCATATAAAAATTTAGGTATTTTGAAAACAAATGTGAATATTAATTTTGCCATTTCCAGTCTCTCAGTAACCACTCTTGTGACCATCATTAATTTTGGCTATTAACACTTCTGAGATTTCTAGGCCTTTTCATATGCTATCTTAGTGCGTTTGAAGTCAACAAGTGAGTCCCAATCCTTCCCTTGCAATTGGATTACCTTCACTTGTGACCTTTCCATTTTCAAGTGAGTTTGAAAGTTAGTGGGGGTGGGAGGGTTGTTTTTTTTAAAAGCTTTCTTTTCAATCCTTATTCCCTGAGATCTTCAGTTCTATTAGTTCTCAGAGTCTGCTTCTTGACATCCACTGTTCCTATTTTGTTTTCTTTGCTAAACATTGTGAGTACCATCATTTCACTGTCACATCAATCAAGTTGCTTTTCACTTACCCATTGCCAGCTGTTTTCTCACTATTCAAAATTACATCTATAGAAACTTTCCAGCAAGTTGCTTTCTTTTTCCTTATTAAAAAGTAAAAGGGCCTTATGACATTATTAAAAGAAAAAAAGTCACTATTGAATGACTGTTAAACTTAATCTATTATAGATTTCTTAAAGGATACATGGATAATTAAAAATTTCTTCATGTCACCAAATTCTAGATTGTTTTGCTACCTGCTCAAAAAATGCTCCATTCATTTATTTATCTTCTGCTATGGCCTGCTCACTTGGAATTCCTCTTTATTTTTCCTTCAGTCTTTACCAGATCACTCAATAACTACAGTTTCCTCTAAATTTTCAAGGCATATGATTCCTGCTTCTTTGGCCTGTCTTTGAAAAGGCTAATAACACTCCACTCATGAACCCTCACTAAATCACATCAATTTTGACACACACCTGAATCATAGATTTCAAATTGTACGATTTATTCAGCATAATTCTTGCAACACTACACTTTAACATCCAACTACCTAAGTATTGCTTCTGCACCCCTCCACCCCAACAGTTCTCAAGATACATATCCACTCTAGTGTCTAGACCAACCCCCAGGTTGCCATTTCTGTTTATCTACAGGCTTCCACCGCTCATTCTGCCCCTCATTACTTTATGTTTAGCTTGTGAAATATCTTTCTATGGTCAAAAACTAAAAGGACTCTTGGCAATAGCAACCTATACAGGGTAAGCACAGAGCAGGGTCATCTGATGACTCTCAACAGCCTTCCAGCAATATCTCACATTAAGAATCACAGAGAGAAACAGATCACTTGCCAGACAATTACTTTAGGCTAGTGAGTCTCCTAACTGTTCTCAGGATGGAACCATCAACCACCACTGCCTTTTGATACCTCCAAGTTCCTCACAGTGTTTGCCAAGGTATAACTCCATTTTCTCAAACACTAAGTTTTCATCTTCACTTCCTTCCTGGACAGCATACCTATGCTTAATCTCAACAGGTGGTTAATTAGAGGCGGAATACAATTTACCTTCTGATATGATCAGAAATTGCAGTGGCTGGTTTCTCCAGCTAATGCCACTCCTACAAACTTTTCTAACCAGCTAGAGTCTTTGTTCTTTGAGTATACCATGCCAATATATGTACTCATGTAAATACTGTAACCTCACTAATTCCCCTTGTAACTCTCTCACTGATTAGTAGGAGTACACAAGAATAATTCAGAGTTAAGATTTTAACAAATGTACCACTTTGTCATGTTCAAGATGGTTTAGAAATCGGCCATTTATTTTAATGTTCTTAAAACATCATCCATACCTTGGCATTTTCTGCACTAACACTCACATCAACTATTACTAACAAGAATGATGCCAAAATGGTTAGAAAGACTAAATGGTTGAAGCCATAGTAAATTGTCCTGGAACTTTTTTCCAAAAGGAAGCTAAAGATGAATAACACAAAACTGAGGATACCATCAAGAAGCGATATTGGAACTCAGAGATTTCATATCATTTGACATAACTACATCAAAAATAGAAACCTACCATCTGTGCCATCTTGCATACTATAAGCAGAATCAGCCTCGGCTCAGAATACACACAAGAGATCTGATCAACTCCTAATTCATGACTCAGCTGACTTTTTGAATAAATAATAGGACCTGTGTCCTACAGAGACATATGAAGGTTCTATAATATGAGCAGCCTTATTTGGAATTAGATCTGTAATTCGAGGTTTTAAAAACTGTGCTAGAGATTGTTTGGCAGTTTAGACAGACAGGTTTTAGGTTTACCACCTAAAAAACAAAATTCTAGTTTGGGTAATATTCTTTCTATTTAAATTCTTCCCATAGTTTTCACTAGAAGGGATATTTGTTCTCATTTCCTGCAACAAAGCTGTCGCTGTGCTCTATTAAAACAACTGTGGTACAACCCTCCTAACATCTGTGAAGAGTTATGTTTAGTGGTTGGTTTGGATTTTTGTTAAATGTGGTAAGAAACAGTAAAAGTGATTTAAAAGTGCCAGACATTAGGCAAACCAGAGGTCAGTAGGGTGGAGGGGCTAAATCTTCATATATAAAAAGCACTGATAAACATATGAATGCAGTAATGCTCCTATCCAACTTGGCTCTCACTTGCTAGGTATCTTTTCACCTTTATAATGCCCTAGGCTGTCAGTCACTAGCAGGGCAACTAGAAAGTCTGATTTGAGTTTAAATAAGGTAAGAGTTGATTATAATTAGAGAATACACTATACAGGTTTCAAATAGCTGTACAATCCTTTACATTTTTAAAAAAAAAACACCTGCAGAGCCTTGCAGCATTCCTCAGCAACTACTTATAACTGCTTATAAGATAAATGGGCAAGCATTCAAACTTGAAGTTTTTTCATTACAAGACACAAAAGGAAGAATCATGGTGGACTGAAACCATGTAAATACATCTTCCCTTATGTTAAGATGTAGAAATTCAGAATGATAGGAATTATTTCTGGGAGGAAGACAATGATTGTATGTGAAGTATTGCCAACTTCCAGCAAACATGCTGAAATGTAACAAAACATACAAATATGTTTGCCATCACAAAAAGGAAATTTGTCCAAAGTTGGAGGAGCAAACATCTCTACAGTAGACAGCAACATAAATGGTAGCAGACAATGAATGCTCTCTGTATTTATAAATATAAAAACAACATAGAAAATTAAGATCAATCCTATTAAACAAGAAAATATTAAGTAATCACATATAGAAAAAATTAACTACTGTAAATAAATTTGATATTAAAATTACATTCATATCAAATTAAATCTCAAAAAAATAAATAAGCTTTCCTTTTAGAAATAAGTTCAATAACAAATATTTAGTTATTCAATGGACTTTAACACTACTTATTTACTCATATTCAGATGATGGGGTCACAAGGAGAACTCAATACACCAAAAGGCAAAATCAAAGACAACAAGAGGTGATTGTTCAGTTCCTCAGTTGGCATTTAATATATACTCCATCTCCTAACCTCTTGATTCTGATTTTAACTTTGTCATAGTAGAGGAGCTCTCAATTTGACTTGATCTTCATCTAGCTAGCAGAAGTGGTCTGTTAGCCCTCAGTTATACTTTAGGATATCCCAAACCATCTTTCTTCTTTGCTCTTGTTGAAATGAAAATTATGAGCAGGTTACTCAGGGGTAAATCCAGTTATGTCTTGAAAACCTCTAAGGATGGAGATGGAACAACCTCTCTGGGATACCTGTTCTCCACCACCTGACTTTTCATAAAAGCTCTGTCTTTCATCTGGCCTTCATCTTGTTTCATATTATGCTCATGGTCTACCAGCATGAACAGCCCACATTCTCATAAGTGTTGGAAAGTTGCTATCAGTAGCCACCTCTTCTCCAGAATGAACAGGACTAGTTACCTTGGCCTCTCCTCACAGGGCAAGTGCTCAAGCCCCAAGATGTCTCTCTATTGTAGTTTAGTGATGTCTTTCCAGAACTATGGTGTCCATAACTGTATAGAACATCAAGATGTGGTCTAACAAGTGTTGCACGGAGATTGTAATCACTTCCCTCATTCTCCTGGCTCTGCTCCTGTGAATACAGTCCAGGATGCTGTTGACCTTCTTTGCTCCCAAGGCACACTGATGGCCCTCATACAGCTTGACTCCACCTGTCCATCATGACCCCCAGGCCCTTTTCAGTGGAATTGCTTCCCAGCCCATAGGTGCCCAACCTGCACTGTTGTTGGCAGTTCTCCATTCCTAGATGAAGGACTTTGCATGTACCCTTGCTGAATTTCATAAAGTTTCTGTTGGCCCTTGCTGAAGTTTCCCTGGATGGCAGTCCTGCCATCAGGTGTACTGACTGGTGTCACCCCCCACCCCTGAAATTTGGCATCATTTTCAAATTTGACAAGAACATTTTTTATATTGTACTTTATAATCACTAATGAGCAAAAGTAGGTGGACTACGTAAATAATGCTTCCCAGTTTCATCCTATACTCTGGAAATATATTATCCAAGCTAAGCAGCCCACAACTATGTAAAATTGAGAAGAAACTGTCCATTCATCCTCCCATCTCCAATTAGTAGCTAAATCATATTTAGTTTTCTGAAGTGAGGGAATTTTATATACTAACCAAAGCCTTATATGAACCTTAAACCAACTCAGACTATTACAAAAAAGAAGCTGAAGTTAGATGACTCTTCTGACTGGCTGGATTTCTCCCATTCATGCTTATTATGCAACACAATACCGTTAACTGATGTCACAGTAGAGGAATTTTCCTACCCCAGAATCACATATTCTAGGGAGTCAAGCATTCAGGACAAATATCAATTTCAGTACCCAACAGCAGATTCACGGCAATAAAGGATGAAGAGCAAGAAAAAAAATACATAAATATTAATAATCACAGTAGCACGCCAAATTAAAATAAAATACATTTAAATCTCTGTAGTTCATACAATACTTCCCCACAATATGAAGTTAGAAGAGACAATGGACCAAGCATTTCTCATTGAAGGGAACTTGGGCAGAAATAACAATGTATGCTGCATTGAGAGCAATAATACAAGAAACAACAGGGGTTGAAGGATTAAAAACAGTTTGAATTTAGACAACAAAGAAACAGACAAAGATATGAAAAGAAAAACTTCACTTTTTTTAATATTTCTTAAAGCATTATTCAATGATCCACTGTGCACTATTTAATTCTTATTTCAGTATGAAGAAAAGAATCTCATCAGGGTAGGTATTGTGATGTGGAATTCAACAAAGCATTGTTCACATTGTCTATTCATCTCTGCCACCTGGTTTTGAATCCAGTCTCATTAATGGCAGCTAAAAGCTTCTTGAATTTAAAAGCCTTACAAACTACAAGTGAAATAAATGCATACAACCTCAGAGGAACTTTAACCAGAGAGGGATTTGTGCTATGTTTTAAAGCAGTATGGAAAGTGGCATGCTTGGATTGACCTGAAGTGAGGATTTTAAATTTCAAGAATTGCAGAAAATGTACTACTCTCAGAAATGTATTAACAAACCAATTTTATAAGATACAGTTGTGATCAATAATGACTCTGATGTATTAGATATGACTGCTTTTATACCTCGTCGAAGGATTCAGTAATCATACTTATTGTAAGCAGATTTCAAGCAGTTAACCCTCTTCCCCTTTTTACCACACCCACAAATATGTTGTCATTTATAATTTCAAATAAATATAAAGGTCTACAATGTCATTGACAATTAAGAAAGGCATCCAGTTGAATAACATTAAGAAATTTTGAGAGCAATATTTTTTTAAAAAAAGCAAGTATCTTCAAAAATATATTATAATCCTTTATTCCTGATTGTTAAGTAATTTTGGCTGGATACAGGTTATCAAGTTTTAGGGGCAATGGCTGCAAGTTGGAGCACAGGAAGTTCCTCACCAACATGCGGAAGAACTTTTTCCCAGTGAGGGTGACAGAGCCCTGGGACAGGCTGCCCAGGGGGGTGGTGGAGTCTCCTTCTCTGGAGATATTCAAGACCCATCTGGACGCCTGTCTGTGCAATATGAGCTGGGGAGCTGCTTTGGCAGAGAGGTTGGACCCGATGATCTCTTGAGGTCCCTTCCAACCCCTACGATTCTGTGAAGCTGTTTCCCTAGTAGGGAAAAAGTGCTTCTAAGAAGGTAATGAAAGTAGGGAAAGAATTTTCTGTTCTGCTTCTACCTCTTCCTATGCAGTGACTTGAAATCAGAAATTTCTTGCTGGAGACAGCAACTGAGAAGACATCCCTATTATGGGGAACAGGGGAAGAGGATAAGAATAGTGCATCAGAATAGGCAATCAGAAGTTGATGTGGTAAATGCTAAGAAATATAACACAACATAACTCATATTTTAAAAATGAGAGAGGAAAAAAGCACAACAAAAAACAACCCACAACAAACTATCTCCCACTTCATCAAGATGGTTGATTTACTTCAAAATTCTATCAAGAGCCATGAATCAGATACCACAGCTCTCTTCATTGATTGCCCTGTTACTTTACCACCTGAAATTGCCTTTGTAAAAGATGACAAAGCACAAGAGGCATCCCTACAGTAAAAGAAAAAAAAAATAGTAGTAAGGAAAGTCATGCTACAAACAAGCAGCAAAGCACAAACTTTCAGAAAAGACTATGAATACTCACTGTTCCCTAGAAGAGTGTTATCTACACCAAACAAATGTTTTGAGCCTCTTGTTACTGGTGTGCTCTACTTTGGATAAGAAATAGTAAGACAAATGGGTAGAGATGTGTTTCACTCTGGCTAGTATTACAATGCTTTTAACATGATAAAGTTATATTTAATACTCAGAGGCAGTAGTATAACTATATTCATTATGGTTTCCTTTATGGCACAGCATTTCTTGGATGTCTTCCAATCAAAAACTTCTAAAGACTTCTAAAACGTTCCGTAAAAGTATACCTTCAGTCACAGAGAACTAGTAAATAGAATTAGTAAAGAGAAAACACAGTGAGGTGTTTGATTGTTGGGTGTTTTTCTTCCCCAATATGACAGCATTCTCTCCAAAAGCTGTATTCTTTAAGGGCACCTATGACGTACTTAACCACAAAAATGTATTGAGCATGATGTGCTGACATGGTAATGTAGCCACGGATTAAAGACCAAAAGAAAATAGAGAAATAAACTTATTTTCCCAACTCAGACTAAAAAGCAGAAACTCAAAATCTATGGAAGCAACCAAAGGAAGATAAATCAACTATGGAAGTGAGGCAAACCAGTAACCAGTTAAGCACCCAGAGTATGGGGGTCTAAGTGACTCAGTAATTCAGTCCTAATAGAATATCATTGTCAATTACCCAAAGAAACAGGTCTAGAAACCAAGAAGTTAAACCCTATAAAATAAGATTTCTAAAAACTAATTAGGCAACCAAATTCCAATGCCTTCACCATGAGCTGTGCATTTTAATTACTCTATCCAGTCCCAGAAATCATATTTCCTCCTTTGAAACAGTGTATAAATCTCATTACTACTTATTCAGTCATGAAGTGTTTTGACTTTAGACATAATTGTTACAAACTATTGTTCTCCCATACTTTTACTCCTGATGTTTGTAACAATTCTAGATGTTACTGAAAGGATTCCTAAAAATATTAAAAAAAGACAGAGGGTTTAATGTTATTCAAAATTTGATGCAATAAGCATGAGAGTGTATTGTGATCTTGTACTATTATTTTGCACTCAGTGTTTATAAGTAACATTATTGTAAATTTGAAAGTTCTCCCAACATGAAAAAAATGCATTTTCTAACTATTTCTTAAAAACCCAGGATTTTTCCAACTGTTAGATGTTCTTAACACATTAGCAATCTGAGTCCTACAATGAGAGGGCTTTAGTAGAGATGAGAGTGAATATTCCTGTGCTTATTCCAAAGCCTAAACTATTTCTAAACATTTCCTTATAAATTTAAAAAAATTTTTTATGGACTGTGCATTTATATGGTACTTCTGAACAGTAGTCAACAACCGTTCAGCCTGCCTTCTTTTCAGTCTCTATTTGTCATTAATATTAAAAAAATCCAAACAAGGACTCAAAAGTTATTATACATTACTTCATATTTAAAATCAGGCATCTGATAATATAAAAATGGTGTTCAGTTAAATATTTTAGATATTGCTAACAGAAAACCTGGACATATCACTTCACCTGCCAACCCAAATACCTCCATAAAGAAGAAAATTAAGAGTTAAATTAATTATCATGACAATGAATTATTAAAATTTTTAAATCCATGGGATGCAGTCACACAGTTCATATTAATTGTGTTCAAAATCCACATGACTTTGAAAACATAAGTATGAACTACAGGGTAACTGCTGTTTCCCCAGAGCATACCTTCTTCACACTGAGTAATGGCTTGAAGTTCTTTTAAAGTATTATTTCCAACATCGTTGCTCTCAGAGAAAGCTGAAAACTAGGAAATAATACCAACAAAATGCTATTAATTAAAAAAATGTCAGGGATTTTGATTGGTAAATCAAACTATCATCTCCTTCAAATAATGACACATGTTGAATGTAAAAGAAGAGGTTATATATGCTAGCCATTTATAATACAGTTACTGATGCAAATGGACCCACATTTTTCGCTGTTTTCTTAAGTGCCTGACATCTAAATCTAAAGAATAATGTCTTTAAATTTCTTAAGAATAAAATAAACCATCATCTTTCAACAAGTGTCTGAGCATCTCCAGTTTCTACCATCATCAACATAAGGAAAACAGTTCCAATTTTATTTGCAGTATGTACCCAAACCTGATGAAGTTGTAGGAAGTACACATGCATGTAGCCAATGCTTATAAACAGCAACAAATACTCATAATAATCATACGGGCAACTGAAAGATTTAAATGTTTTACTTTTATTTCTTCCTTTTAAAAATATATTTCTCCAACAAAAGATAAAGCTACATCTCTTGGAATTAATCCTGCAGCCAGAAATACTCCTTATAGCTATGTAATTTAAGAAACAATATTAAATCTTAGCAGTAAATCACCTTCAATATTTTGCATGCCTTTGGTATTGAATTTTACATCTGCAGTTAGGAAAAAAAAAAAGACAACCGTCTTGCTATTACTCAGCAGGATACAGATTCCTTTTTGTAAGTGGAATTCCAGACATTCCATCTGTTTCCCATAAAAGTAGAAAACACTTGGTCTTAAAGTAGCTCAGTACATCTAAATAGTGTAGGGTAGAAAGCACATCCAGTCAAACAATACCCTTATAACAAAAAAGTTTTATACTCCTTTATGCAAAATTCATTCATATGATCTATTCCTTAAGCAGTGATACAATTTATCAGAAGACTGATAGTTCTTGAACAGTAAAGAGATAAAAACCCTTCAGATTTGCAAAATGACTGAATATAACAGACAACTACCAAAATGGAAACAAAAGAGTATAGATTCTGTTTTCACTCTCTTTTCACAGCCAGCCATCTCAGGGGCTATAGCTACCTTGCAATGTCTTGTCTGGTCATGCAAAAACTCTTTTCACATGATGAGAGTTATCCATCTAATTTATTATGTATCCAGAATGGGCACTTTCCTAATGCGAAAGCAAATCTCCACATTAATATGTTAAATGTAGTAACTACATATGAAGACATTAGTTGGCATGAAAATTACCCTGCACACAATGTGTGCACTGTGACAGCATTTTGAAAATTTAGCTCTGATTTCTGTTGCCTGACTGGGTGAGACAGCCTTCTACGCAAGCACACACATCCAAATACACACATGTGTACAAAGCTCATCTAACTTCAACCAACCAACCAACCAACAGAAACACTCCACTCTAAAAGCAAACCAAACTTTATACACAGGACCATCACAATATATCTGTCCAGTTTTTAGGGTAACAGAAGCAAGATCACAATTACTTTTGTAAAGAAAAGGGAACAATCAAAGTATTCCACTTCTATATGCAACCAGGAAATAGCACTTTTATCCTAGAAGTATGCATTTTTGCAGTGTTAAGAAATCTCTGAAATGGTCTAAACCTTTTATTGAATTTTTAGTATTTACTCTCAGGAATAGGCCACAATAATAGCTTAATATGCTGTTTTTCTGTCACTTTCATAATTTCCAGAAATGCAAATGACAGTCTTAATCAGTAGTGAAGACAGAATGACAAACCCTAAAAATATGAAATAAGTAAAGCTTTGTGCACCTGGACAATTTTGGGCATATGCAAATAATTATGACAAACAAAATCACTCATTTTACCATTTCACAGTAAATACAAATAGAACATGATAACATCTATGAAACTTAGTCTAGACCACAGAAGCATCCAAATACAAAAGCACTGACCACATACTTTAAGAAGAGCTATTATGTTTGTTCTGGAGAAAGCAAATGGTTGAAAACAAAAGTGGGAAAAAATTATGTCTAGAAATACTATTATTTATCATATGTCATTACTAATGTTCAAACACTGTATATAGCTTTTGACTTATCATAGTATTTTTAAATTTACTATTTAAGAGAGGTTATTAAGAAATCAAAGAGCAACAAAACTGGTGAAAGGTCTGGAGAACAAGTCCTGTGAGGATCAGCTGAAGGAACTGTATTTATTTAGTTTTAAGAAAAGGAGGCTGAGGGAAGACCTTGTCACACTCTACAACTACCTGACAGGAGGTTGTAGGAAGCGGGTGTTGGTCGTTTCTCCCAGTCGGACAGAGGAAATGGCCTCAAGTTGCACCAGGCGAGGTTTGGGTTGAAAATTAAGAAAAATTTCTTCACTGTATAAGGGTTGTAAATCATTTGCACGGGATGCCCAGGGATGCCCAGGTTGAGTAGCCATCTCAGGAGGTGTTTAAAACACAAGAGAAGTGGTGCTTAGGGGCATGGTTTAGTGGTGGACTTGGCAGCGCGAGGTTTACAGTTGGACTTGATCTTAAGGATCTTTCCAAACTAAATGATTCTATGAAAACCTTAGTCAAAACCATACTATATTGAAGAACTACCTTTTGTTTTCCCCATTTATTTCAAAACCATGTACGTGTTACATTTTATGTTGAACTAAAATATTTATGACATTTAGACAGATGTTTTTAACAACTTGTACATTAACAGTTCACTAGAGAAGTCCCAGATTGAAGGTCACCATTTCTATTATTCCTCATTTTCTATTCTAGAATTCATTGTTAAGACTGTTACACTCAAAGACAAAGTATCAAAAAAGAGGGAGAAGATAATAGTTTTCAAGATAATTTATTTGGTTTGGAATCTTCTTTTTCAAACAGGTATTCCACTCTTTCCCTGACACAATAGCAAAAACATAATGAAGAATAAGGCTCTTGATTCTCCAAGCTTAGACATTTATAATAAACTCTGCTCCAAGCCCAGTAAATATTATAGCTCGTTAAACTATTAGCTAGTTTATCTGTAAAGATTATTATGCATGTATATCTATACAAAATTATTGGAGTTCAAAAGCAGCAGTAATTCTGAATGAGTAATTTACAAAGTTTTAAGCAAGCATAAGAAACAGCAGAGTATGAGGCTATACTCCCTCTCCTCTTCCTTTCTTCTCCCCCACCCCCAAGAGATATTCAAGATGGTCTTATTTTAAAATCTATGCCACAGGTAATTTATTCCATTTGATTCATTCAAGATTTAGACAGGCAATAAATGCTGAAGGAAATTACCACATAAATGACATTCCTTGAAACTAGATGGGCCTGAGAATGAAAGAGTTATTACTTTAGCCAAGCAATAATACTCATCCTGTACTTAATATACAGAATACCCGTATTCTGCAAAAAATGAAAGGATGGGTCTCTACTTTCTAATTCTTCAGAAGGTAAATTGGTAAAACAAAAAACAACACCCAATCTAAAGGAGTTTTTAATCTTACTAATGGTAGTCATGAGCATAGATGATGACTAGTTTTAGCTTAGAACCTTTAGCTGACTTAGACTTCAGCTGGTCCCTTAAGCATTTCAAGTACAAACTATGAAACTGCATGAGCTGGGGGGTTTGTTTTGTTGGTTTTTTTTGAATTTTGGTTTGGTGGTTTGTGGAGGGGAGGGGAGGTGTTTGGTTGGTTTTGGTTTGGTTGGTTTATTTTAAAACACCTTTTAGGCAATCTGATGCCCAAGCACAAGCAGCATTCACAGACAGGACATGAATGCACATGCAGGACTACAACTACATTAAACTTAATGAATTCCACCTTCTTGTATTGTGTACTTGTTTACATAACATCAAGACTTTTTTGTAGTGAGCATTCTTGTAATGATTTAAGCACTTATATTTTATCTGAAACAGATGCAGTGTTTTCTTAGAATATGAATTACCAGATTATTCAGGATAAAAATTACTTATGGAAAAAATTAATATATGGACTTAAAAATGATCTTATGCAAGGAATCTCCCTCTGACATTATCTTACACCTGCCTAACTCTCTGTATCTACAGTTAAAACCTCCAGAGAAGGGCAATAAGGGCAATATGTGTAAAGCCACTTTACTTTCTGTACATAAGTGTTCTGTGAAGGCTCTATCAGTACAGCGAACTTCAGGCAGGCTTCCCATCTTGACAAAAAGAAACTCAAAAAGCTGAGAGAACATCAGCTTTCAAAAGTATGATCTTGGTACAAGATCATAGTTTATTCCTGTTTTAATTATTGTTTAATTATTTGCAGACTGCATTTTTTTGTGCCAATGTAAAAGCAGTTCACCAAGCTGAAATATGCATCTTAACTACTTTAATGCTTTTTACACTAGAATACAGTACAAGAACGAGTCAAAGAACATTCCTGCAATTTTAGTTCAAATTAATATTTAAACATGATTTAAAGAAAGTTTTTACTCTTTTTTTCTTGCAATAACAAGTAACCAATAATTGAATGTTTCGCTTCAAAGCAGAAACTACCTACAATTTTCAGCTATGGCTGACAACAGTCTGTTGTGTACATGAAGTAAACTCATTGCAGGGGGGCATTCATTCCCAAAGTCGTGTTAATGATTAATTAGCCTGCACTTGAAATGTTGTCCTATAGACAATGTTTAGCCAGTTCAACTAGACCAATTGTTAAAACCACTACATTCAAAGTTTAGCTTGCTAGACCACAAAACCCACACGAATGACCACTTTTCAATCTTACATATTACATTGTTGTAGTACTATGTTGTTTTATCTGCTTCTACCCTCTTTTAAAACTTTTATTAAAGACATTAGCAGTTTCTTTGTATTAAAGAGCACAAAGTCATTCCTGACCTTTGAATATTTTGTTTCCTTTTATCTATATCACATTTAGGTCACATATAGGCTTTTTTGAGGCAACAATTTTGGTTTTTTTAAAGGGAAAAATAACCTAGTAAGGCATAAACATGTATGGAGATGAATTAACACATAACTTGACTGTTCTGTCTAGCTTCCATCAAAACATAAATAAGTACACCATATTTCTACTTGAGATTCCAGCATCCTGTACCAAAAGTTTTTATCAACACTACTTAATTTACGTAACCTTAAAGTTTATATAGTTAGTGAATTTGAACTGACAACTTATCGTTTCAAATAACTTCTTACCAGGTAAACCACAGAAATTACTTAAAATGGAGAACATTAAAACCAAATTTAAAGTGTTTGCTGCATGCTGTATTCTACAAAGAAAACAAGAAAAATTATAAATTAAGATTAAAATTGTAGATTAAAATCTGTTGTCTTCACAGTGAGTTTTTTCAATTATTTGCATGCTCAATGGAATCTATAAGAGTAAATAATATTACTCCATATTCAAAAATTACTAAATATAAGAGAAACAACATAGAACCATAGGTGGTATCATCCTAACTGTAAAAGTAGGGGCTGAGATCTACAATTGACCTGCTTAGCATGGTCAGTCCATGTACACACTATGAAATGCAAGGAGAAGCACTGCAAATAATAATACAGAGAATACAAACAGAAAGCCTGAGAGACAGTAGAGAAGGAAAAGTAACTGTTAAAACTGTCAAGAGCACTTTCCAAATAATCCAGTCTCTGTAGTTACTGTAACAGGTTCTAACAATGCCTTAGATATTCAAATAGTGCCACAGTGTCAAGTGTAACAAATACTTTACTTGCATTTATGAGCCTACTTGTCATTCCTTTACCAAAAATAGTAGTGAATGAATAAATTTGAAGAAGGATGGTGGTGGTGGAACATGATTTTCCCACAAGCTATATTAAGTTTGCCAATACTCAAACACATTTTTCCCCATGAAAAATTAATTCCCATGTTTTTAGGTTGGGGTTGGGTTTTTTTTCCTCCATGGGATTACAGGGAGGTCAACTGTGAAAGTACAAGTAAGACTTAGACTAATCATTTTCCACCTGGCAAAAATCCAGATAATAAGTCAAGTAGTGTAATGTAATTAGTAGCTTGGAGTTGTTTTATGTATTTGCTCGTGAAGCAAAAAAAACACTGCATCAAACTAATTGTAACACATCCCTAATGGTTAACCCAAGTCTTCCCTTTCCATATTCTCAACACCAATTCATTGTTTGCATGAGAAAAAGATAGGATTCTCCAACACAGAAAAAGTCATTTAATATCATGTACTATCTGCCTAGTAGATTGGAGGTGACCTTTCTCCTTGTTTAACTATATCAAAGTGTATTCAATATGCTTACAAAGATTACCCTAATATTTAGCGATCAAGTACTTAACAATTAAAAATCAAGCTATTCATATAACAGTTCATGTTTATGTAGCACCTTTGTTGCCTTCAATGGTAACTGAAGTGTTCTATGAAGCTACCTAAATTGTCAGTTAAAAAAATAAATCAGTCAACTGTTGAAAGAGAGAGACAAGGGAGAGAAGAGAGAGAGAGAGAGAAAAAAAAAACCCCAACCAAACAACATACAACTGGCAGAAAAAGACATAGCTCATACCAAAGAGGAATTTAAGTATTGATAATAAAGTTAGCTGAACTGGACTTGGTGCTGGCATTGGTGCTTCTTTCTATCATAGTTAAATATAATGCTGGCATTTAAAGCTTAAAAATCCTTTTATTTAAATTCAGTTTCACTGTTTAGAATGCTAGTTTCACATCAAGAGTGGTAAAGTAAATCCCAATGCTCTACCTGAAGAAAATCACCAAACAGGGAAAACAGGTTTTATTCCAAAAGTACCTTGAAAATCGAGAAAATGGAGAACTCTAATTTCATTATAGTTTGACTGCAATAGATATACTTTTAATAAATGAAATCCATGTCAAATAATATCTTGTAACTTATCCCTCTGAGGTAAAAAGCACAAGAATCAAAATCCCTACTTTTACGTTCCATCTTATAAAAAGATGCAGCAGTTTTGCAGATTCACATTTTATCTATAAATAAAAGTCTAGTAAATCAAAAGATAATTAAGTGTAGCCTAACACTTATGGTATGAGTTCCTGCTCTCGTTCTTTTCATGCCACTAAATTTAAAAGAATTTAAATCAGAAGATTACAGTTGTATCATCAGCTTTGTCACTAGCTCACCGAGACCCTGGCCATGTTTCTTTGAGTTCCTAACATATCCAGTTCTCTAAAATGCTTTGACTTCTGTAATGCAATACCAGGAAAGAAAAAGAAAAAAAAAGTACACTTTTTGTGAGGCTTTTGTCTTCCAACACAATTTTTCTGATTTAAAATATCAGTTGCTCACATCACTTTTAATTTGCCCACTGTTGACACATGCAGTTACTTCCTCACATGGAGGAAAATTTCTGGTTTATCTCTATCATCTGAGGAATTTGCCTTTAGGCTCTCGATTAAAAAATTTCCAAGGCTTCCCAAATGAGCAGAATTAACGGAATTAGGGGAAAAAAACCACACAAATCAAAAGAAAACAAATCCACTCATTTCAGCTCACTTTCCTAGACTTTCCATAGTAATTT
>VZTU01019282.1:0-22204 GCA_013400835.1 Zapornia atra | reverse complement strand
GAGGCCGGGCAGGGGCCACGGCCTGGCTTGTCGCGGCGGACAGGCGCGGGGACCCGTGGCTCGCCTCCCCACCACACCGTCTCCCGAATGCCCGGTGCCCTCCAGCTGCCGAGGGGCTGATGCCTCCCACTGTTGCTGCCTCGTTTTTTCGGTTCACGGGGCACCCCCGAGCCTTCCCTGGCAAGCGTAAACAGCGGCTGCTGGGACAACATCGATTGAAATCCAGGGCTTTAAACCACGCCTGTCTCCGTGCATCCGACTAGCGCATCCCTCAGGTCGCTGCCAAAGCACAGAGCAGATTTTTTAAAAGGCGCCTGCTGATTGTTTGTGTGCGTTTCTCAGCTTTGGCGGAGAGCGAGCAGTTTCACTTTCAGTTCCCAGCGCTGCAGCCCCGCAAACCGGGAGAGGATACGTACTCAAAGCACGCGTGAGCGGAGTACTGAGATTGAGTAGGAAGGTGATTTTGATACATTAAATTAGGCTCGCTTTTAAAGGGGCTTTGCTGATTGATTTCTAGGAAAAAATGCTTATCGGTGAGGCAGAGTCTGAACATGGTGTTGTAAAACAGTCAAGGCTTTTACTTTTTAATGTCACCACACTCCAAAACAGTTTTGCGGTTTGTATTTACATTGTTTAGTGATGCGAATTCGATTGTAGTTCTAGACTAGAACCTTGACTGGATAGTACCTGTTGTAGCTCTGCATACTGCTTTTCAGTCTGTGTGCTCTTGTCCGTGATTTCAGTGGGACTCCGCATAGGTGAAACAGTCTGAAGGCTGAGGTTTAGTTTATGCCTATAGTTGAAGGTGGGAGGTAGCAGAAGGCAAATAAGGACAGAACATAAATCTCACAAAGTGAAATAGATTTTTTTAAAAACAACTTAAGTATTAAGCTCGATAAGAAATTACACTGATTTAAAGAAGATTTTATTTAGGTTCTGTTCAGTGGGTTTTTATACGGGTAGATTTGTGCTTTCGTGGGAGCCATGTTAATTTCTGGGCACCCTGGGATGGTTTTTAACATGCATTCCTCACTGAAGTCTTACTTCCTGACTGTCTTTTTCCTCTCTAGTTTTTTTGCCTGTGCTTTGTGCCTCAGAAATACTGCAACTCACTTGTCAGTTTTGGTCATGCTCGACAGCAGAGCTGGAACCGCAAAGATAATTTCTTACAAGTTTTGTGAAAACCAGTGGCTGTGGATATAAAAGGGGCCTAAATTAGTATCCACAATAAGGTGTAGGCAGTTACATTCGCCACCTCATATAGTCAAGAGACATCGGACAAATGATCTGTCTATGATAGCCATTGGTGATTATTGCTAGCAGTGTCACGTGCAGGCAGTGTTTGTGCATCTTCTGGTTTGCTAAGGCAGAAACGCTCCTCTGCAGTCACAGTCCCCTGGAAAGAGATACATGAACAGCAGGCCTGGGGCAGCATAGCCATCGCATCTGTTGGTGATTACAATTTCATGACTGTCATTAAGGGAGTATGTGCTGAAAAATCCCCAGGTCCCATCTGTTTCAATTTGAACTTACTGTATAAAATTGTTTGCTTCTATATTAATAAATATTACATTTTCAGGCTAGGAGACTATGCAAGGCTTTATTGTTGTTTGAAACTTTCACTGAAGGTCTGAATAAAGGCCTGGGAACCAGAGCTGCTGAGTTGCCACCCAGCTGGAGTAGCCAAAGCTTTTTAACCTGGATGCAAAGCATTGCCTGAACACAGCTTTATGCTGTGCAGGCGCACAGCCTGAAAAACAGCCAAAAAAGGAACTGATACTCCAAAGTGCAGTTCTTACAGACAGGCTCTGTGTTCCTTGGCACATAGTACAAACTGAGGGATTAGGTCTCTAATGCTCTCAGTCGTGGTTCTCTGCAGTAGTAGCATATGGAGATAAACAGGTACTGCTAGAGGCAACTCGCCCTACCTGAGACACTACCCAGTCTCTAAGATGGTGTTAGAGATGCTGTTTCTTTTTCGTGCATGATGTATAAAATTGCCAAAAGATGGATTAACATCGTCTTTCCTAATTTTTGTTTGTTTGTTCCTGTATCAGTATTAGTGGAACTAACAGGCTTAGAAGACTGAAAACAAAGGCTTTTCCCAACATATTGCAGCTACAGGATTGTGGCTCTCAGTATTGTTGTCAGTTCAGAGTCCAAGCAATATAATCCCATTTCTCTTAAAAAATGTGGATTTGTGAAATAAGGCATGATGGATGAGAGATTTAAGGTTGCTACAAAAAAACCAAAAACAAGCCCCACCCTGAAATTGTGGAAATGTAATTGAAATTCAGGTTGCAGAAGGCAAAGGTCAGCAGCCATGCATGTGGCTGTCCTCTTGGAGAAAAATGCAAGTCTGGGGCCAAACCCTTATTGCAGTGGCATTTTGTTTTATTCCAAATTTATAGTAAATATACACAGAATAGATGACATGTTCTAAAGTGTAGGAAATACTAACAACAGCTACTTTAAAGGAGGAAATAGAACTTTTTTGCTTTGTTGTCCAGCATTCTGTTGATCATGCAATGTCAGGACAAAAGGTTGAGTCAAAAATCTGATGTAGCCACTACTTCTAGAGACTGATTCGTGCTTAGGGCTGCTGTAATGAAATATATTTGGTCTTACCTAATGTGAATATAATATTATTTCTCTGAAACCTTTATCAAAGGGAATAAGTATGTCTATCTCTAGCATAGGACCTTATGGAAAGTCAGGAGATAGGTTTCTTTTAACTGATGACAGTACACCATGTGAGATTATGACTCGCATGTGGGATGATTTGGCTACAACAGATTCCCTCCCATCATGCTGTAGTGCTTCATTTTTCTGATAGCAAACTCTTTTCTCCAGGCTATGAGACTTTATCCTTACCTTTCAGGAACAGTTTCTCCCATTAGGGTTGCCCACAAGCTTGCTGTAATGTATCTCTAGCTTTAGCGTAAGAGAGGATTTGGGGGACATACCCTGTTACATCCAGATACAGGGTGTTCCTTTCTGGTGAGAGACCAAGCCCAGTGTTTGTGTATAGCTTACAAGGTATGTCTCTTGGAGGAGAGCAGAGTCTGCAAACAAGCACTCTTGGAAGGGTACAGAAATCAAACTCACTGTGTTCTGTGCTTTCAGACCAAAGGCTAAGTCTTCAAAACATGCTTCCTGCAAGTGTTCACACTGTCCTGAGTGCTCTGTATTTATGCTGCCACAGAAAGAACTGGTTGCACTCTGAGGAGAAACACAAGAAACACTAAGGACCGAAATGTGCTTGCAGCTATAGTATCCTCATCATGAATAGGTACACAACTATCAGACAGCTTGGTGATGGCACCTACGGCTCTGTCCTCCTAGGGAGAAGCATTGAATCTGGAGAGCTAATAGCCATTAAAAAGTAAGTATTTTCTTTTGGAATTTTATTGGGGTGGCATACAAAGCTCAAGTTCCTTGAATCCTCCAAAGCCCTGTCAGAAAGAAAAGAGGGTGAGATATAGGCGCTTATAGTAACAGTGTTTTGCCACTATGTCAGTGCTGCTGTGGAATCTGCAGCCCCTTCCCTGCTGCTCACACAGAACATACATTTTATGGTCTAATTTACAGTGTGATTTTAGTACTGCAGTGGTAATTAAAACAATGGATCTCATTGTCTGTTATCTGTACTTTCATATTCAGTTATGTCTTGGTCTTCTCAACTTAAGATTTTCTTAAAATTCCTTGAGAAATCTTTCTCTGCTGCTTCAGCATTGACCTCAGTTTGTAAATGGCCTATTTGTCCTAGTTGTGGTAAGAGACAGCCGTAAAGCATTGCAGGCACCTTCCTGAAATACCAACCATGACCCAGGGACAGGCTTGTTGAAAGAGCTTTCAGTACAATGCTGTTTTGTATGAACAGTCAATAGCTGGCTTTAGCAACTTCTAAAATTCTCTGTGCTATGAGTATTTTTCCTGTATCAAACCTTGCCAGAGGCACCCTTGATTTTTATTTTGAAGCATGGTAGAAAGTCAGAAATTCTAGAACAGAAGGTGGCACTCTTACTAGCTTCCACATTAAGGCCAATCTGTTAAGTGGCCTGGTGGCTGAATGCACAAGGCTGTAACTGCAAAACACTGCTTAAACAACAGCAACAAAAAAGTCTCGACCCTTCCATGAAATGAAGGGCTTGGAGTTCTTAAACTCTTGTTTTAAGAGCTGATTTCCAACTGGAAACTTGCTACTATAATAGGTAATACTGAATTATTATTAAAGTATGACAAAGATTGAGATCTTTAGAGGGTGCCTAACTCCCTCTGAAATTCAGTTACTATGCAATTGGGTATTTTTGTAAGTTTAATCTGTGCTCTTTTGTGTGTGTGTGTGTATGTGTGAGCCTTCATCCTGTTGGCCCTAAAGCATAGTTACGTGTGAAAGAACTGAGTCATAATCAAACTGCATAAGAACATACAGGACTATACCTTACACACAGATACTATGTTCTGAGTTCTGTTCTGGAGTAGGAAAAAGCAGATTTACGGGTCTAAGACCAGCTGAAGTTGACTGTGTATTAATTGTTCTTTTCTCCTCTGCAATTGTAGAATGAAGAGAAAATTTTACTCATGGGAGGAATGCATGAACCTTCGAGAGGTTAAGGTACCTGTTTCATTCAATGGTTGACTTTAAATTAGGTGATCACTGTCACATTTTGGGGTAACATCAAATTCTTTCCACCCCTTTTATCAAAACCACAACCCAACACCACCTATGACATATGGCATTACAGTTCTGTGTCCTGGCTCTGCATTTGAACGGGCTGTCTCTAGTTTTATAAAAATTCTGTAGTCTTACAAAAAATCATCTGGCTGTAGAGAGCTCTTTTCTCCTCTTAGTGATCGGCGAGCGAGAGGTCGAGCTTACCTACCCCAAAACCTGGAGTGGATTAATGTTTGTTCTTCAGAACTTGGGAATGCATGCCCTGTGCACAGCAGTAACCTTTCCACATGCATTTGTTTCTGGGTATTTGGTTTGGCAGCAGACATTTAGCATGTAATTCTGACACCAACATAGCTTTAGGGGTATGTTCCAAGGGCCTCCCTTCATTTCTAATCCTTGCTATCACTGTTGCAAACATGCAGAAAACCGACGGCCCTTTTCTTACAGTAGCATGTATTGATACTGTTCAGCTGCAGCAGGAATCATAGGCTACACTGAAAATGTAAAAAGAAGGCAGAATGAAGACCCAAGTATGCTGGTTTTGGCTGGAATAGCGCTATTTTTCTTCATAACAGTTTGTATGGGGCTGTATTGGATTGTGAACAAGACAGTGTTGATAACACAGGGATGTTTTAGTTATTGCTAAGCAGTGCTTGCACAGCCTCAAGCCTTCTCTGTTTCTCATGCTTCCCCACCAGTGAGTAGGCTGAGGATGGGCAAGAAGCTGGAGGGGACACAGCCAGGGCAGCTGACCCCAGCTGACAAAAGGGATATTCCGCTTGACATTGTGCTCTATAGTAAACGCTGGGGGAAGGAGGAGGACAGAGAGACATTTGGAGTGATGTTGTTTGTCTTCCCAAGTAACCATTACTCATGATGGAGCCCTGCTTTCCTGGAGATGTGTGAACATCTGCTCCCACCCATGGGAAGCAGTAACTTAATTCCTTGTTTTGCTTTGGTTGTGTGTGCTGTGTTTGCTTTACCTGTTAAACTGTCTCTATCTCAACCCACGAGTTTTCTCACTTTATTCTTCTGATTCTCTTCCCCCATCCCACTGCGGGGAATGAGTGAGCTCAGCTGCCCACCAGGCTTCATCTACAATACTAAGAAAGAATTTGCAGGCTTATATTTAGTCCTGAGCTTAACCTGACTATTGCCAGTGCAAGTACAAGAAGAGTGTGAATTATGCCATTAAGAAGTTACTTAGAGAAAAAAATGCAATTGTTTTGTTGCCTACTGTCATGCCAGATAGCTGGCTTTGGAATGATCAGTGCATTAATTGACACATGTATTGTATGCATATCTGGTAATACTTGGAGATCTGGTCTTTGGTCTCAGGGCTGTCTGATTAATTAAAATATTCAAACACTTTTGAAGCTAAGACTTCTGCATCAGTGTAACAGTTACTTTTCATTAGAGTAAGACCCTTGTAAGATCCTGTTTGCGTTTTCTGTTTGTAGTCTTTGAAGAAATTAAACCATGCCAACGTAGTAAAGCTGAAAGAAGTAATCAGGGAAAATGATCATCTGTATTTTGTCTTTGAATACATGAAGGAAAATCTTTACCAGTTAATGAAAGAAAGGTATGTAACACCATCACCAGTTCCCGATATAAATTAATTACTTGCATAATGTGCTTTTAACATCCCTGTTAGTTTTCAAAGGACTTCGGATCATTTGTTCAGGCTTAGATCTCTATGGCTTAAAGCTGCGTGCTGCAGGAGGAGTTGTGGCTGTCTCCTTTTGAGCACACCCCAGATAGTTTAGTGAGAGTTTCCAGTTTGTTTATATGCCAGGTTAGCCTGGCATGTAAGTAGGGCACTCTTTTGAGACTTAGGAACTATGGGCTTTTAACAGCCATCAGCTCAGCAGGCACTGAACCTAGAATTTTTGATTTCTAGGTAAGTACTCCAACTAGCAATGTTTTTTCTATTAGAGGGTGGTATCACTGTTTCCTCTGTTAAGGTTTCCTCAAACAAATGAATACATAAAAAATGGTTGAGACTGTAATCAGGTGGGGTCAAATTTGGATTGGTTTCAGGAATTTTTTTTTCCTTGTAATTTGAACTGACATGTCCAAAGACTGTATATTTTATTTGTCAGCATTCTCTAAAATATTTTTATTAATATAAAATTAATATTTTAAACAGTTTATATTTTAAAATATAAATCTTAAATATTTTTAATCTCTTTTTATATTTGCTGGAGCATTAGTAAACTCTTAATTTTAGCCTTTGGACCATGATAATATCCTCCAGAGGGTGATTTGGGGCAAAACAGCTCCCTGCTTTGAATTGTTCTCTGAGGAAGCTGTTTTCTCTCCGTGAACCATAGAATTAGCCTGGGAGATGGCAGTAATCTTACTTGACTTAACAAATTAAGGTTATTGGTACGGTATATTTCTGTGAATGCTACATAAAATACCATTTTGAGCATAAAAATATGTATTCTGCAAGCACAGGTATAGAAAAAAACTTGAATTAAATTGTGCGCATATATAAAGATGCTGCTTTTTAATTATAATGAAATTATGAACCTTGAGAAAATCATCCAAGTACATAAAATACAAACTAATTATCTTTAGGAATTTCTTAGAAATGCCTGATATATCCTACCCCCTTACGAAAACAAGAAGGGCAGATGTCTGTAAAACCATGCTACGCATCATATTCTTTACAGTTTAGCTAGGCCTTGGATTACTTAGACATTGTATAAGTCAAACCTTTAGGAATGTGATTTATTTGCTTAAGTCTTAGTTAAAATTACCAGTCTTTGTGGAGGGAACTATAGAGAAAATATGACTTGTTCTTCTGTAATTCAAAAAATAAGTAAGCAAATATGAAAAGCCGACTCTGGTAGCTAATCTCACTTCAGAAGTATGTGATGATCAGTTTTTTTCAGAGGATCAAGCTCAGGAAATTGAGTAAGTCCCAGGCCATCCTCTTCATTGACTGTTAGGCTCTTTCTGAATAAAATTGTCACAGATTTCCACCCCAGCCCATCTCTGCTGTGTTTTGGCATGTGCAGAGGCAGCTGGTACAGGGCCATTTGATCAGAATCCCCTCTTGGTGAGAGAGGCTGTCATTGAACTGCTTGCCATAGCTGATCTTCTTGCCTCAGTATTATGAGAAGAAATTGTTGTTTCCAGTGGTAGCAGATGAAGTTGTTTTTTTTCAGATAACAGAAGAGGAAGAAGTACCACATCAGCTATTTAGATAACAGCAAGGTCAAAAGTTTGACTTGCACATGCTTTAGAAGAGAGGCCTGCAGAAACTCTGCATGAAAAGCACTAAGTTAACATGAACCCTTGCTGTCTTGAGAGGCGTACCTGATGACCTATACATGCTAAGGTTTCTTTGGCCAATTTTTTTTTCTCCCCTTTTTTTAGTTCACTGTCCCATATAGTCTTAACATGATGTCACATAGTCTTAATATGGCAGTTTGCAAATAACTGTGTAAATTTTATTTGAGAAACAAACTACATGAGACAAGTGTAACAAAACCAATAGTTTTATTGTCATTATTACCTTTCATCTTTGGTTCATTAGATAGCATGAGCTATGTGTGAACTTAATAGTTAATATTTATTTCTTCACTTCTATCCCACAGAAACAAACTGTTTCCTGAGTCCACAGTTAGGAATATTATGTATCAGATCCTGCAAGGGCTTGCATTTATCCATAAGCATGGTAAGCTGTGTTTTAGCTGTAAACATTCTGTTTTAGCAAGATAGTGTCTGTCAAAGTTTTTTAATAAATACACTAAAAATTTATTACTAACTTTAGTAGAGTGAGCAATCAAAAGAATAGCACTTTACAAGAAATTCATATTACTGAAAATACCCCTATTTTATAGTGGCCTGGTATTTTAGTTTGAAGGTTTGCTCAGTTCCTTTTCTGTAGACTTCTGTATTCTCAAATGGAGAGATGGCTGCTTTCTAGGACTCATCTGATGCTAATGGGCATACACGTTTAGTTTAGAAGGTACACACAGATACCTGAACAAAAGAAGTTTCAAAGTGCAAAAAAACCACCACCACTTTGTGTTTTAACTTGTGTTTTGTTTAAAATAACTTTGAAGTAATTTCTTGATGTCTTCATAGTCAGCTTGTGTATGCTGTTCTTCACAGTCTGACTGAACAACCATCATAACGACTAGCTCTGTTGATTACATAAAACTGAAATCTGTTGGTGCTATTCAAGCTTCAGCAGTAAGAACTAAGGCAGAACAATCCAGGTGGAAAATAAAGGCTGCAGCCGGGGGGTGACACTGCATTGCACATCAATATTTCCTTTGAATTTTAGGGTTCTTCCACAGAGACCTGAAACCTGAAAACCTCCTTTGCATGGGACCGGAACTTGTGAAAATAGCAGACTTTGGCTTAGCCCGAGAAATCCGATCTAGGCCTCCTTACACTGATTATGTGTCTACGAGATGGTAAGTGCTAGTGTTTGCTTATGTTGTGTGAAACTTATAATCAAGCCTTTAAAGGAGTAAAATACTAACTCTGATGCCTTCCCTTTATGAAATTTTTAAGCTGGGCATAACTCAGAAAGCATTGGGTAGTGCAAGACAGGTTACAGGTGGCAGCAGCGCAGGAACAAAGGGGGAGCCTCGTAAGGCAGGTGGTACGCACTGGGATTGCTGTATGTCAGGAAGGCATAAGAGAGCTTACAAGAGCTTATCTAGGTTTTAATTCTTCATTCTAGAAAGTAAAAATTAAGTCTTTCATACAGGATAAGGGTTTGTAAGGGATGTTTGCTCATATAAGGAAAGAATTAAAAGCTAAATAGTTTCCTGTATGTCAGCTTGAATTGTCTTGATTATTGTGAATTTTCTTTTTTTTTTCCTTTTCTCTCTTAAAGGTACAGGGCTCCTGAGGTCCTTCTGAGATCCACCAGCTATAGTTCTCCAATAGATATTTGGGCTGTTGGTTGTATCATGGCAGAAGTTTACACATTGAGGCCTCTTTTCCCAGGCGCCAGTGAAATTGATACTATATTCAAAATTTGCCAAGTCTTGGGGACGCCAAAGAAGGTACCTAAAGTGACATTCCACACTGCAGTAATAGAGAGGTGTTCTGCAATACAGAGTGACACAATAGCAGTAAGCATCAACATAATCAATATTCATGATTACTGCTATTGTATGGTACTGATCTCAGTTACAGTAAACTAAATTAAAACTTACTTTCTGTGGACTAAGCACTATGTAATTACGCTGTAAAACCTGATGTGTAGAGGAGGAATAAGAGGCACCTGAACAGCAAGCGGCATCATTAGACTGCTTTCATTAGGCATAAATTTCATTGTCTCTTGCATATTGCGTGTAAATCTATGGCTTAAGAGGCCAGAAGTTGGAATCATGGCAAGACTCCTACCTCCTGATTCAATTTATGTCTCTGACTTGGTCAGATGTAAAGCAAGACTTCCCTCACGAGAGATTTGAGGTGAAAATTTTGAGTGAAATCTTAAATGTTGTCTAGAGTAAGCTGTACACAGCCTTAGTACTGATAGGAGAATGTAGTGTACTTTGGCACTATGATATGTCCTTACAGCTGAACTTTCTTTGTGATTGCACATCTCATTCTTCCAGAACGACTGGCCTGAGGGCTACCAACTTTCAGCCTCCATGAATTTTCGCTGGCCTCAGTGCATACCTAACAACCTAAAAACCCTCATACCTAATGCTAGCAGTGAAGCCGTGCAGCTCATGAGAGACATGCTGCAGTGGGACCCCAAAAAGCGACCAACAGCTAGTCAGGTTTGGTTTTGTTTTCTTTTTCTCACACCTGTGTATGATGACTCTTCCTTTCACTTCAGACACCTTTTATAGACAGTCATTTCAGAGTTGCTCAGGGGCCTGGTTCTTAGAAGGGAGAGGAGCAGAAGCAAAGAACAATTTGCAAAAGAAAGGGGATTCATTAAAGGAGAGCAATCGGTCTTTTGTATGTAAAGTAACTGCATTGGGTGTGTGCTCAGTGATGAGATGTGTGACTGCAGTCTGTGTAAGTATACCTGAATTAAGTATCATCGGGTCACTCTACATAGGAGCACAGTCAGGGTGTAGGACACATGTCTGAAGGCTGTGATGCCTTTCATTGCTATTGGTGCATGCCATCCATCACAGAATGGTTAAGGTTGGAGGGGTCTCTGGAGGTCATCTGGTCCAACCCCACTGCCCTAGGCAACCTCTGCCAGTGCTCAGTCGCCCTCACAGTAAAAAGTGTTTTCCTTATGTTCAGAGGGAAGCTCCTGTGTTACAGTTTGTCTGTGGCCTCTGCTCATGTCACTGGACACCACTGAAAAGAGCCTTGCTCTGTCTTCTTTGCACCTTCCCTTTGGGTATTTGCATACTTTGATAAGATTCCCCTTGTCTTCTCTGGTTGAGCAGTCCCAGGACTCACAGTCTTTCCTCATATGTGAGATCCTCTGGAACCTTAATCATCTAAGTATCATACCTCTGCACAACCTTTTCCTTTTTGCAAGTCCAGAGAGGATTTGATAACTTGGTATCTGTTGAAATGTTTCTACTGTTGTAGCATTATGCTGAAGTGGATTGTGCTCACTAGAAGCTAGGGTTGAGAGATGGGTCTTCTGTTGTTTCCCACCCCAGGAAAAAAGGAAATTAAATTTGTATTGCCACGTAAGGCTAAGGTAAATTAAAACCTTTGATTTCCTAAGTTGGATCTTAACATCTCCATTATGTTTTAGGCACTTCGATACCCATACTTCCAGGTTGGGCACGCCCTTGGCATTCAGGAACTGGGGAAACAGAAGGAACTGCATAATAAATCGTCTCTGCACATTAAGCCTGTTCCTCCAGCACAGCCCCCTCCAAAACCTCACGCACGCATTTCTTCAAGGCCTTTTCAACAGAGCCAGTCTTCTCAGCACTTGGTGTACCCATATAAGACAGACAACCCTAACTTTGGGGCTGAGCACAGTACCTACTTACAGGAGGACAAGTCTAACCAGGTTGTTCTGCCTGCAATTCACAATAAGGTTCCTCACCAGGTAAAGATCCAGCTACCATGATTTTTCCTTGTGTTTCGTCTTCTTGTTCTCTTTCAAGGTCCTTATACTTTACTAAAAGGGCAGGAAATGGGAATAAAGAATAGTTATAACTTTCTGCTATAAACTGGAAGTGACTCTGTTGAAATCTAAATCCAATTGCTATGAAATAAGTAATTTTCTCATTTCAAAGCCATTTGATGCTTCTCTGTGTTGTAAAGCACCACTTAAAGGATGACATTGGGATTTTGTCTGAGTAGAAAGGATGTGTAGTGGTCAGAATGTTAATGAGATTGATGCATGGGTTGTTTCTTTTTGATCTTCATAACAGAAAACATCTGCTGGGACTGAGAATATAAATGGTGAATTTAAACAAAAGCCTAGGCGAAGATGGGGACATCTTGCTAGAACAGTGAAGAGTTCTGAAGACTGGGATGACGTAGAAGACCTCGATTTTGGTCCTTCCGTCACGAGGATGGACTTGAAAAAGAGGCAGAGTGATGAAACTCTTTGCAGGTAAGTTGGAGGTTTTTGAGTCCATGTACTGTTTGGTCTTACTTCCTTGGGCTGTGCCTCTTTCTTTCTTAACGTTGTTCTTTATGCTTTCTGTGTATCTAGAAACACCTATCCAGGCTGGTAAAGGACACACAGCTTGTCTGTCTCCTGCTTCGCCTTGGCTGCCTGTTGAATGCCGACCTTTGAATTGCAACATTGTCTGATGGACAGTGCACCTTTATATAGAATTCCATGTTCATTTTTCTGCACTGAAAATGATGCTTAGCTTAAGTGTTCCCAAGTTAATCTTTGAAATATACCTTATATTTCACATGTAGAATATTTTGACACATGCCACAATAGAAACTGCTTTGTGTGACTGTAAATTGCATTTTCCATGGGTCATACACAGCAGAGAAAAACTTACAGCGTGGTTCATAAAAACTTTTACAGCAATATAGAAGGGAATTAGAATTGCAAACCTGATTTTCAGGGGCACTTGCATGGCTTCAGGCTGGAAATAGTCCTTGTTGTTTGTGTGTTTATGCTGTAACAAAGACAGTATGAGGAAATGATTTCTGGAGATGGGATGGAGATAAGGCATCCAACTGTGGATAAACATATGCTATAAGAATTGGACTAAGTGTAGCAATTTTTGTCTTACAGATTTGAAAGCATTTTGGACCTGAAGCCTTCAGATGCTGTAGGCTCTGGCAGCAGTGCACCTTCCCACATGAGCTTTCCACGGCAGGACACTCCCACGTTGCGGGTTTCTGCAGCAAAGCAACACTACCTGAGACATTCTAGGTATCTACCCGGTTAGTAAAAAATACTTACTACTTCTTCTTCCTGTAATTCCCACAGCAGTGTGAAATAGTTACTGGTACATGAGGCTTCATCCTTTGAGCTTATGGAATGGGGCTACTGCTTAAAGAAAATGAGGAGAGCAAGAGCTTTGCTAATGTTGATGGCCATGATAACAAACTGCATTCTAGCAGTCTAGCAACTGAGATAAATCCTGCTTACAAGAGGGATGGTTGGTACTTACTCCTCCTGCTGGATACTGTTATACTTTGAAGCGTGCTAGGAAATGTTTCAATGTGCCAAGCTATTCTCTGTTCCTGTAAGAAGGATGAGACTGGTCTTCTAGACTGGAAAAGAAAGTGTCCTACGATTACCTCATGAGTATGTAATACTGTGAACAAAAGCTGACTAACAGCTTCTGTAGATGAATTGCATGCCTGTATTCACGTTAACCTCTGCGATACTGAGACCAGCACTAGTCAGGATGAAGTACAGGAGGTTGGACAGCATGTCTGCTTGTATTTAAAATGAGCTGAATGTAAACATACCCTCTTTCATAATTTTTGTTTACTAAGGCAGTGTTAGCTGTTCATTCCCTTGTAATACTAATATTTCAAAATTAAGTAAATTAGAAGGTATCAGGATGGTCAACTCAAGTCTCTTTTTTCCGAAAAAATTAATTTCAGTGACTTTCAAAATGGGTCACTAAGTAGAGTTTTGGTAGCTAAAAGTTGCATTACTACAGGAAGTTATAAACCACATTGATCCCAAGTCTGCTTTTGACTTACCATGAATTGTGAGCTCATCCTTGCATGCAAGGTACACTGCTTAAATATGGCATGTCTATTAAATACAGATAATATGTGACATACGGTCTCTGCTGCAAGCAGTTTGCAGTAACCTGTGGTTTCAGTAGGTACACCGAAGAAGTCTCTAATACTATGAGAAACGTAATCTACCATTATTTACTCTCAGGTCCTCTCATCACTTTTAGGCTAAAAGCTGTGTAATGGTGTGTCTGATAGCAAGCTCAGATTTCATTTGGGTAGCAAGGTTTGTCTTCAGTGACTTGAGAACTACGAGCTTAATGCTAGGGGAACTACTTACGCTATTATCATGGCAGGATTAGGACCTGTGGGAGTCATAGCATTCCCATGGGAGAGGATGGGAATTAACCCAGAGGCATGTTAAAAGGAAAAAGGTTTTGGTTAAGCTGACCAAACTGGATGTCTCTATGATTGTGCATCAGATGGAATGAATGGGGACCTGTGTAACAACAGAGATTTCAGCATGGTAATTTTTGTGGTTTTGCAACAGGAATAAGCACAAGGAATAGCCTAGTCTCCTCTTCAAACAAAGAGTCTGTTCCATCTAATCCCTGGCCTGGTTCTGTATTGCCTGGGAAAGCTGCTGATTTGGGAGGAGGTATTAACAGAATGAATTCAGGTAAGAATCAGTGCTTAACATTCTGAGAAGGGATAATAGGTGATGTCTCTGCAGTTGCAGACAGCTGTAATTTGGGGTCACCCACTTGTAATTCATCGTCAGCTCTGAAGATAACTTGCTACCGTGCCTGTTCCTTCTGTTGAAACCAGTTATGAGCACTGCTCCTTGGATTTGGAGAGTACCTGAAACTAAGCATAGTAATTTCTTCTAATGAATCCCCAAAAGTCTGGTTTGAAGTTCCACATACATAGAAGGTTGGACAACTTAGGTCTGTTCAACCTGAAATATTTCATCTTGCCTTCAGTTTCCCTCGCCAGTTTTTGTCAGTCATATTTTCAGGCTTCCAAATTATTTTACATAAATGACTGTCATAGAAGAAGAAGAAGCTGGTCTAAATTGAAGTAGCTGTACACCCCACTCATGTTATATGAACAAAGCAAATCAAAATCTTACTCTCTATCTTGTCTTTTAAGTGATGCTTTTTGAAATAGTGAAATAATTATACCTTAAAAAAATTGAGACAAAAAGCAAAACTCTTCAATTTTTCTTCTCCAGGTTTTTGGGGCATTTGGTATTTCAGGTATTTAATCCCTATTATTTGTTTTGAAGTAATTAATTTGTAGATTTTTACATTAGATTTTACCAGATAAAGATGTTGATGTTTCTAGCTTGCCTATTTGTATTTCCTTTAAGTCTTCCTTGGCTTCGGGTTTTCATGTGATGTTGCAGTTCTGCAGTGCAGTACTTGTTCTGCATATATTTTTCTGAAAATATTTGATTGAGAAAATTTCTGTGGAAATTTTGACACAAAGAAACATTTTTTGGCCATTAGAATCTCTGTTAAAAAACCCCAAAATTTATTTTTTTAAATGTAATTTGATCAGAAAATAGTTCTTGAAACATTCCAGAAGGGAGGATGTTGTAAATGGATAACCTACATGAGAACCTTTATATACATAGCATGTATCTCCCTCCTGGCTCTTATGCAAGTTTTTGCTGCTTTTGTAGCTGCACAGGATATCATTAGATTTTTCCCTTTTTCCTTGCCACCAGCATTTCCCACAATGAGCTTTGCCACTGCTCTGCTGCTCTGGTTCATGAGAGGCTAGGTGTGATGGATCTGTGCACACAGGCTTGCTTAGTGTCTGTGCTACGGCTCTAGACTGCTGCATTTATAAATGTTTTTGTTGAGATTTCTACAGCTTAGCCCACAGGTCAGTCTGCTGGTCTTGTCCTGCCCATCTTAGGGACAAGCTTTGTAGCTGAATTCCCAAATTTGGAACGTGAATCTGTCCCAGTTTATTAAATTGCACTCTTAGTAGCTTCAGTAAGAGCTTTATGTAGCATCAGAGCCCCAGGGTCACTGCATAGATATCAAGAGTGAGCATATTCAGTTACTGCAAGCCAGACAAAATAACTACAACTGAAATGCTAAGGTTCTGAAAGCTTTGAGAAACCTGGGAAAAGCCAAGGTGTCAAGCAAGTGCAGAAATTGCTCTTCTAAGAGTACAGTTTGTATTTGCAGGCTGATGCTGACAGTCTCCTAAACACAGGTGTATATATAGGATCTGTGGGGGTATATATAAGATCTGTGAATTTCTAGTGTCTTCATTTAGGTTATTGTTTCCATCAGTCCATGATCAGGCTTGATCTTGAAGATGACCCATCAGTGCAGACCTTTTGACTGTCCGACTGTCACCTGTTGACAGTAGGGGAGATCCATTGTGCTGAGCTCAAGTGTTCCTTGCCATTTCTTACAGGACCCATAGGATCAAGTGGTCTAACTAGTGGTTATATCCCTTCATTTCTGAAGAAGGAAGTAGGCTCTGCTGGGCAGAGAGTTCAGTTAGCACCAGTTGTGGATCCATCTTCTAGTAAGTACAGTACCAAGGCTGCCTTGGTCCCTTGCTCATTACTCTGGCAACGCTGTGTATGTATGTATATACAGCACTGAACTTCAGATCTTTGCTTTACGTTATTTGTAAACATTTGACTGACTGGAACTACAGTTTGTAACCTTTCAGAACTTCATATGGAGAAGGATTTGGTTTATTTTTACCTTGTTTATGAAAAATGTGGTTTATCCACAGCATATTTCAATGGGACTTAGACCTAGAGCATAGTGTGAGGCCTGGCACAGAATTCAGACTTGTCAGATCAGTGATATAAATACTCCTTGTCTGATGAGGTTTTAAGAATTCAATCCACTGGTTTTTTTTCACATCAGCAAATGGTATTAAAAAAGGAGTCTTATTTCCTGAAAAAGTAAGGATCTCGATCTCCACTTGCTGTTCAACGTAGACAGCTACTTCCTGAGCCTGTATCTCATGGCATTGTCCTTCATCCTCTAGATTATGCTTCTCTGAAGTCAGTGAGACCCCATCTTGGACGCCCATCGTTCAATTCACCCACAAGAAGTACGCCAAGGTTGATGCCCCTCCCCCCACCAGCTCAGCCGATCCACGGGCGCGTTGACTGGTCTGCAAAGTACGGTGCCCGCCGGTGACCTGTGGGGATCCGCTCTGAGCCAGTGCGTGTCTCCCAGGGAACGGTGGCTAACCTCTGACAGTTTGATACTCTTTTATATACCTGTAAAGTTAAAAGAAACAGATCTTCTATGAATGAGACATTTTGAAGGTTGGGGTTTTTTTTTTTTGTACTTTTATTTGTATTAATTTGAACACAACCTTGTACCTTTTTGTATAAAATTGTTTTGTTATATAATTGGGTCCATTTATTTTCATAAATCTGATATATTTTGTATATATGGCTCAGGGGGTTTGGCGGTTTTATACGATAAAGTTTTATAGTGATCTTTTTAAAAATTTAACATTTCCTTTATCAGAATCAACTTTTATAAAAAAGTGGATTAAAAAAGCCATGTGGTGCAATATTGGGGTGGAAGAGAAGTACTGAGGAAGGGGCATTGATCAGAAGCTTTCTGAATTTATGTGCTAAATGAGGCTGTGTAATTTCAGCCATGCCACATCCTGATGCCATGTTTCTGTTGTCCTCTACTCACTCACTTTGTGCTGACATCAAAGGGGTGAGTGACAAACAGCCTGAACTCCCCTTTGCAGTCACTGAGATACTGCTGAAAGTTAGCGGGAGGCTTTTTTTTATAATTAGGTTTGCCTTTAAAAGGTTTTTGTTCGACTGCTCTCCAGCTTTCCAGCTCCATCCTTTTGCTTTTACCAAATCTGGGGAATCTTCTTGTTTGGTGAAGGGTGAATGCCCTCCTTCTATAGATCTGTTTTCTGACAGAGCGCACTGTCACCCTGCTTCGAAGTTGCTTTTTGGCATTGTTCACTATGAAAGAGAATGTGGACCTACCTCTCTCAAATTCATTTAGGTGTTTTATTGATTTCTAAGGAGAAAAAACAAGATTCTGTTTCTTCTTTTTTTGTTGTTGTTGGGAATATACAACCTGAAGACATATTTAAGACAGTATTAGCAATTATAAAGCTGGTTTCAGAGTATCAGAGTATTAGTGATATGCCAGCAGCAGGGTTTCAGGAAACAATGTGTATACAGCTGACAATTTCCAAAACTGTTTTAAATCACTTTGGGGAAAAAAGATCCAGAAGAAATGAGCCAGTTTAAGCTTACTTCTTCACTTCAGTACATCTTCACTTACAATGTGAAGAACGTAACAGCTCTGTAAATCAGGCTTCCAGGCTTTACTGGGAAAAATGGGACCTCACCTGGTCCTACTAAAAACTGTTCTAAAATTGATTGCGGTTGATTTCACAGTGCTCTTTGAAGAGCACTTTAATGTGTTTTGTAAGAGAAGATTAATTATCAGATCATAGAGAAAATAGCCCCATAATCTGGTTTAATTCTGCACTGGAAAGGAGTGCCAGAGTCCAGCCATCACCAAAAGGTTAATTTAGATCACAGTCAGCACTTGGCTGTTCCTGCTCCTCCTTCCACAGAGGGAAGATATAATAGCACAACAATGGGAGAAAACCTATTATAGCTGTGTTTTGGAACAGCACCACCAAAGCTGAAGTGTGCTGTGAAAACGATCTTCTGCAGAAATGTACAGAAATGCTCACTGTTCTGAGCTCATTTTTTGAACAGATAAGGCAAATTGTATATTTATGAGGCTTAAGTCCAGTCTGAAGAGATCAGAGCAGATGTGGTGCTCAGCATCCGGCCCTTCTGAAGGAGCTCAATGGCCAGTGTGCCAGTGTGATCCTGTGCGCGAGCTGCCAGGACCCGTGAGGGGCAGTGGCTGTGGGCCACTTGAGAACGCGTGCTGGCCTTTTCAGTACTTCCTACAGTGAGTGTGTGGGATGTCAAGGATGCTGTGCCCTGGAGCAGGCTGCTGGCTCGGTGCTGCAGGGGAGCATGAGGAGCACTGGTCACTGTTTGCTTTTATGGACTTAGTCCACAACGCAAGAGTACAAGACAAAAAAGGGAGCAAAAGGGTATATGCATTAAACCAAAACAATAGTATGTGTATACTTATGCATGCCAAGGACATGTTATGTGCCCAGCTACCCCAGTTACTTGTTCCTTGCAAGTACTACAAACCATAGCTAACTGCTTCTGAAGCAGTGATGTCAATGTGTAGCAGTAAAATAAAGCAGCCATTTGATTTCTGAAACACACCCCAATGGTGTCTTTGGGTAAGTGGAAAGGGAAATATGTATATTTGTGTTAGAACTGGAAAGATAGTTGTTTCTCTTGGTGGGAATAAATGTCTGTATTTATGTCTAGATATCATTTAATTTATTTTATGGCTGAATAATTGGTCTCAAGAGGGAACACCCTGAACCTATCCTAAGTATCCCTAGACCTAAGTAGACAATTTAACTAGTCCGTACCATACAGTTCATTCCTCTTGGTGGAAGCAGGGGACTGCTTCACCTGTTTAAACTAATACAGGATGAATCTGGTCTGCAAGCTCTGAGTTTCATCAGCCCTGCAGTGATTTTCTTGACTATAGTGTTCAGGGTTTTCTCAGTCTGGTGAAAAGATGATAAAGGGAAGTAGTACTTTTTATTGCGTATCTCCTTCTTTCCCAAAGTAGAGCCTTTATTTTGGAAAACAGCTAATAATCTTGATATTCAGAATCACTTCTGCTAGTTTAACTTAGTGGGACATAAAAATTGTCAAGTAGAAGTATAAAGGCAGCGCTCTTGTAGCCTTTACTCAAGCAAATTCCTACTGAAGTTGGAAGAAGTTCTTTTTGATTAAGGACCAAGTTGAGCGAGCTGTGTATTTTACTGTGCTGTCTCAGTGTGTGATGCAGATACAGAAAAGATGTAGGTCTTTGTGATACTGAAGTCTGGACAAGGGGCATATCTGAGAATTTATCATACATAACCTACTACTTTGTGTTTTAATATTTAGCAGCATCTTTATGCAAAATGTTTTTTGAATTCTACTGTTTACACTGTCTCAGGCTTATGTATAACCTGTAATCATGACCGTTGGGCATAGCAGAGCCTGACAGTGGACTCCTTCACCTCTGTAATCCACATTTCCATAAAAGTGCTGTGTATGTGCCATGACGTTAGCCAGACCAGCCCCAACCCAGCAAACCCACTTCCCTGCTCTTTCTCTGTCTGATGAGGCTGTTGCTACGAGTAGGGTGTTCCATAGTGGGAGGAAGAAAACATCTACCGAAAGAACATTTTGGAACTTCTGTGGAAGGAGAGGGTGGAATTGTCCAAGTGAGTAAAATCTTTGAGAAATAACAGTTCTTGTTTATTTGGTGGTTTTGTTCAAGGATGTTACATATGTTTGTTTCATTCCTTCTGTGTCAAGTCTCCTGCCCACAATAAAGTTACTCTTGAACAAGTGCTGACTGGAGTCTTGATAGATGATTTGGTTTTTAATAAAAACAGGTTAGTTGGGCTTTTGATGTTTGTTTAGTTATGGTTGGGTTTTAATTTGTTTCTTTAAAATAAGCTTTACTTGGTGCCTTCTTGGATTGGTGCTGCCTCCTGGCAGCTCTGCGCTTTGTGTGGCTCCATTGCCCACATGGTTTAAGTTTAAGCATGTAATTTCTGTGATAGACTGTGAGCTCCATGTAAAATTTAGCCCTTGCCTGTCAGCTCCTCTGAAACTGACTTGCAGTATTGAAGTAAGACAAAAGATGTAACACCTCAGGAGGCAGGCACTTGGACTTGGTGATACTCCATTTCTATTTGGTTCTAGTTTTGGTGATTTGGTGTCGCCTACCACTTCTCCTCCTGCTTTCAAGGCACTGGAAGCAGAAGAAAGTCATAGAATCACAGAATGTGTTAGGTTGGAAAGGACCTTTAAAGGTCATCTAGTCCAACCCCCCTGCTGGGACATCTTCCCTAGATCAGGTTGCTCAGACTCCATCAAGCCTGATGTTTAAATATCTCCTGGGATGGGGCCTCCACCATGACTTCGCCGGGCAACCTGTTCCAGTGATCTACCACCCTCATATTGAAGAACTTTTTCCTAATATCCAACCTAAAGCTCCCCTTTTCTAGTTTAAAGCCATCACCCCTCATCCTATTGCTACATGCCCTTGTGAACAGTTCTTCCCCAGCTTTCTTACAGGCACCTTTCAGGTACTGGAAGACCGCTATAAGGTCCCACTGGAGCCTTCTCTTCCCCAAGCTGAACAAGCCCAATTCTTTCTGCCTGTCTCCATAGGAGAGGTGCTCCAGCCCTTTGATCATTTTTGTGGCCCTCCTCTGGACACGCTACACTACAGGCCCACATCCTTCTTGTGTTGAGGGCTCTAAAGCTGGACACAGTATTCCAGGGGAGTTCTCACCAGAGCAGAGTGAGAGGGGCAGAATCAACTCTCTTGATCTTTTGGTGCACATTGGTGGCTCATGCCCAGCTTCTCACCCATAAGTCCAAGTCCGNTGAGGGCTCTAAAGCTGGACACAGTATTCCAGGGGAGTTCTCACCAGAGCAGAGTGAGAGGGGCAGAATCAACTCTCTTGATCTTTTGGTGCACATTGGTGGCTCATGCCCAGCTTCTCACCCATAAGTCCAAGTCCGTTTCCTCAAGGCTGCTTTCCAGCACATCATGTCCTAATCTGTATGGATAAGAGAGACTGTCCCAACCCAGGTGCAGGACCCTGCACTTGGCTTTGTTGAACCTCATGATGTTCCCTTGGGCCCACTTCTCCAGTCTACCCAGGTCCCTCTAGATGGCATCCCATCCCTCTCACACATTAACCTCCCCACTCAACTTGGTGTCATCAGCAAATGTGCTGAGGGTGGACTTAATCCCACGGTCAATATCATTAATAAAGATATTGAACAGCAGGGGTCCAAGCACAGGCCCCTGAGGAGCACCACTTGTCACGATGCTCCACCTGAACTCTGTGAGTTGATAACTTACAAACGCAGCCCTTTAGCTCAGTCTTGAGGCGGGTGTAATGTCAGTTGTAGTAGGTGAAAACCCCCTTATCNAATATCATTAATAAAGATATTGAACAGCAGGGGTCCAAGCACAGGCACCCTGAGGAGCACCACTTGTCACGATGCTCCACCTGAACTCTGTGAGTTGATAACTTACAAACGCAGCCCTTTAGCTCAGTCTTGAGGCGGGTGTAATGTCAGTTGTAGTAGGTGAAAACCCCCTTATCAGGTGCCAAGAATAAGGATGGTAATGGGTGTGAGGCAAGGAGCTGAAGGACCCGCGGGTGTCCAGGAGCGGCGCTGTGCCAAGGCAGGCAGGGATGGATAACGCAAATGGATGGTGGAAAACTGCTCGCGACCATATCCGACTGCTCTGCTCCGCACCTCGCCGGGTGCGGTGGGAA
>VZTU01019281.1:0-16172 GCA_013400835.1 Zapornia atra | reverse complement strand
TTCTTCATGAAGAAATGACTGAGAACCCCATTTCCCCAGTCCCTGCCAACCACTTGCCACAATGAGGGGGAAGAAGGGAGCAAAATCATGACTAAAGGGAAGCCTGCTAAGAAGGAAGGGGTGGGGGAAAGGTGCTTTAAGATCTGGTCACGCTTCTCATTATCCAACTCTGGTTTCACTCTGTGTGTAGTGTAATAAATTAGATAATTTTCTTTCCTTCATTCTGTGTTGAGTCTGTTTTGCCCATGATGTTGATTACGGGATGATCTGTCCCTGTCCTTATCTTGACTCCTAAGGTTCTGCATATATATGTTCTCCCCTGTCCAACTGAAAAGGGGAGTGATTGACTTTGGTGGGCGTCTGGCTTCCAGCCAGGCCTAAACCACCACACCAGGTCTGGTCTTACCTTGCCTGTATGAATGAACCAAATAACCTCTTCTAGGGATCATTGCAGCTGAACATTGCCGGATCTTGACAGAAAAATAGCCTTCACACATAATTTAAGAATGGTTCCTTTATTAAACATACACAATTAAAATTAGAGTAAATATAAAGGCATAGAGAGTTGTATTAATCTTTTTTTTTCTTTGCTCTGATAACTACTGTTAAGATACCAGTTTACTGAAATGCAATTCTACTATTACCAAACTGTTCTGCATTGGATGGTAAATATTTTATAATCCTGGCACTTGGTCACTGGATTACCATATGTATGTTCATTGTGACCTGTAAGATAATTATTCTTCCTAGGAAAATAAGGTTGATAAAATTATGGTTTAAAATAACACACAGGAGAGTCAGGATAGTCTCGGTAGTAGATTTTAGATGCTTGAAAATTACAGAAGACAATTAGTGACCCTTTTGTTGCCGCGACAAAGAGATGGGACACAGCTTGATACAAGCAAAAGTAGATTTATTGTATAAAATCATTCCTTTAAATATGCTCAGAAGACGGCGTGGTTTAAACAGATTGGTCCTTTCGTAGATATACTGCTTGCAGCCTGCATCTGATTGGTCAGCAGTCTACCTGTCACTCCAGCGACTTTATCAAATCATACTAATAAAACTTCTAAAACCTCTCCATACAGCAGGCATACTTTATCTAAAGCAAGAGCTTCTTCTGGCGCCTGGCTCAGCAGGGGGCCTACATACTTTATCTAAAGCAAGAGCTTCTTCTGGCGCCTGGCTCAGCAGGGGGCCTACAACAATGTTGCCACCTGTGTTTAGTTTTCCCCATTGTTTATGGCCCAAAGGCTCCCTTGCCATCCAGTACCCCAGCAGTGCCCAAGGCCCTCCCTCCCAAGCCCCATGCCACTTTTTGTGAGTTTGGGAAAAAAGCATTAATGTATACATTGCTTTGTTGAATATTTCCCAAGAAAAAAAAAGAAGTAATAATATCGATATGCAAATTTTTAATCTAGTAATGAAAGAAACATATATTTATATATGAAGAGGAATTAGCCACACTCAGTTGTTCAGTGTTAACAAAAAAATACAGTATTATTTTATTCTACCTGAGAATTTTCAAGACTTCTAGATCCCAGGAACATGGTAGTTTGTTTATATGTCTCCTCTTTCTGATTGTGCAGCTTTTGCTGAAATGCGCCCTGACACTAACATGAATAATTCCCTTGCAGGAAGCAAGCTATGAGTTTTGTGACTGGAAGAGACCATATCTATTCAATTATGCATTTGAAAAACTCCTCAGTAGCTAGAAAAGACACATCAGCCCTGGAACAGAAAACATTACTAAATCAGTCTTTATGTATTTGTGTGGGTGGGTCAAATCATGCTTTGGTGTACAATGTGAAATGTAAATGGAGGCAATAAAGTAGAGAATTTCTAGGTTATTTAAATTCCTCAAAATAGAAGGTACACTTGGGGAAGTCTCTAAGTTACAGAATAATTCTGATGCAGGTTCAAAATCCTAAGTGTTTGAGATTTTTTAATTCCTTTGCCCCGCCCTGCAGCTACATTTACCTAATGTGAATTCTTTAGTTAAATATATCAAATTTTATTTTTCCTGGAAGTGATCTGATTTTCAATGGAACCAAAAATTGCATTTCTTTGCAAGTCTGCAACAGAAATCTGAGACAGAAGATGCAGCTATGTATACTGAGAAAGTGAAATAATAACCCCTTGGTTATTATGGTCCTATTCAGTTTTTCTTTAAAAACGTCACCCACATAAGCTTGGCTTAATGTTATAGAAATAACATGCTACATGTTTAAAGTAGTCTTCCACAAACATCTGATAAACTCCCTGGTTTGATGAGAGATTTTGGAAAGCAAAAGCACTCAAAGAAATTGTACAAATGCAATGATAGCTTATCTAGAGACATAGACTCATGGACTCATAGAATATACTGAGTTGGAAGGGACCCATGAGGATCGAGTCCAACTCAATTAATGGATAACATAAATTTATCTATTTGCTTTCCCTATGAAAAAGAATTATTGAAGAAAAATATATTTTCCATATTATCAGTTACAAGAGTTCGATTTATTAAAAGCCAAAATGTTAATACATCAAGGTTATTTTGCATTTTTTTCTTTTCTTTTGCTTAGCAAAATTGATGAAATGAGAAACTCTAATTACAACTGCATAGACAAAGATGTCAGATTGTAAAACCATTCATGATTTTAATTAATTTACTATCATATTACTTTATCATATAATTTTCAACTGCTTTATTTTCTTTATACAGAACATTTTTTACAGACAACGCATCTCATAAAGTCCAGGATGCTTAGAAGTGCATGTAGCCAACATGCGTAAGGTTGCTGTTATGATTCTACAGAGAGAGCCTACACTTGTAAAATGTGTTGATCCAGAATTGACGTGTTGTTACTCTGACACTTTCTTTGTTCCACTTCACAATGAAAAATAAAAATATTGAAAATTCTGTAGAAACTGTTTATTGTAATTATTGAAATGAAAACATTTTGATTATAAAATTATGTTTGTTGAACCTATTTCATTTATTATAATGGAATTTCAAAAATTTTGCTTATGATTTTTCTTATGATCTCTTCTTCCCTCCTCTCTTTTAGGTGTACCACTCTGGCTAATGTTCCCGAGGGCTCAGGTTGTGGTTGGAGCTTTAGGAACAGGGGATGCTGAAGTGTACTTTGTCTCTGGGTTTCCCAGAAGTTTTGCACTTCGCTCCAGTGAGGAAGTAAATGTTATCTCACATACATCTGAAAAAATTCTGCATGGACGTTCCAGATTTTGTATAGATTTTAGGTTTTTTCAGGAGACCCATCCAGTGAATTTTCTATAGAAACGTACAATAAAGTTCATCTCACCTGACAGTAGTTGGCTAAAAGTCAGATGTCTGATCTAAATTCACAGCATTAAGCTGCTCTTGTCAATTAAGTTAACCAGTTTCATTCATCTAGCACTTCATTCTCTTGTTAAATAGATATGGAAAACTTAGAATTAACATGTGGTATGGTTTTTGGATGGGAGGAGTCAAGTGAGATGAATCCCACTCCCCTGTTCTTCATTATTTGTATTGTACAATACATTATTTGTATCGAACAATTTTGTTCTTGTGTTCTTATGTCTTTACTACAGATGCCATCAACATTGCTCTGTTATATTGGATAATCTAGTTCCTATTGTTAAAATAAAACTCAGACTATGATGATGAATTCAGTGGGAAAACCTGTTGAAGTTTTTCGACTGATACCTGATAAGTACTGTTGAATGTCCTAGAAGGGGACTCATAAAATAAATTCTCTCTGTGAAGCATATCTCAGTGGTTTAATTAGTATTTCATTTGAGACCACACCTGGAATATTGTGTCCAGTTCTGTGTCCCTCAGTTCAAGAAGGACATAGAACTCCTTGAAAGAGGCCAGCACAGGGTCACCAAGATGATGAAGGGAGTAGAACACATTCCTTACAAGGAAAGGCTGAGGAAGCTGGGCCTCTTTAGCATGGAGAAGAGGAGACTGAGGGGTGACGTTATTAATGTTTATAAATATGTAAAGGGAGAGAGTCAGGAGGATGGAGCCAGGCTCTTCTCAGTTACGTCCAGCAATAGGACAAGGGGCAATGGGTGCAAGCTGGACCATAGGACGTTCCATGTGAATATAAGGAGAAACTTTTTCACTGTGAGGGTGACAGAGCCCTGGAACAGACTGCCCAAAGAGGTTGTGGAGTCTCCTTCTCTGGAGACATTCCATATCTGCCTGGATGTGTTCCTGCGTGATTTAGTCTAGGTGATCCTGCTCTGGCAGGGGGGTTGGACTAGATGGTCTTTCCAGGTCCCTTGCAACTCCTAGTGTTCTGTGATTCTATGACTTCAGGAGTTCTACTCAGCTGAGAGAGAATTAGTCATGTAGAAAAAGTGGGCACATTAAATATGTTTAATGGTAATCTCGGGTGTTATAAAAAATATTGATGTGATACTCCATTATGTATTTGATGGTAACAAAAGTATTTCACTGCCATATTTGTGCTCAAAGCAATATACTCATAAGAATCTAGAAAATGCTTCTGTGTTTACTGAAGTCCTTGCTTTACCCTTTGCAATGGATGTTTGGGAATGGAGATCCCTTGCCTCAATTTCTACATATACAATAATGTACTGGATTAAAGATGGATGTATAGAGTGTATCTGTTTTTTCTATCAGAGAGCTGTAGAGTGCATCTTTTTCTCTAGGATAGTGATTTTATTTTTTTATTGATGTGGTATAGTATATTGAATACTTTTATTTGGCTGTAAACATATAATGTATGTGATTCCCACTGCAGTGCCTTTGTTTTAATGAACCTGTGAAGTGTAACCTGATTTACTATACACTATCAGACCTTTGGCACTTGCTAATGCTCTTAAGTGACCTTATCAGATTAACAAATAATCTTAGAGGTATCTGGCTAGGATTACATGTACTCCATGTACAAAACCCCCATAATATGCCTGGATGTTTCTCATAAATTGCCTTAAATATACATTCCAGGAAAATTAATATTACATATCTAATAAAAATAATCAAAACTCATCTTTCTTTCTAGCTGTCATATAGGCAACGTAGAGTTGGGAACTCTACTTAAATAAAAGAACTGAAATCACATTTTTTGGGCGGCAATGGCAGAATCATAGAATCCTAGGATTGTCTTGGTTGGAAGGGACCTTTCAGATCAAGTCCAACCATCCCACTAACCTGCCATTAACTGCTAAACCACAGCACCACACCTAACCGTCTTGTAAATAGCTCCAGAGGTGGAGACTCCAGTACTTCCCTGAACAGCCCGTTCCAATGCTGAACAACCCTCTCCATGAAGAAGTTTCTCCTAATATCCAATTTAAACCTCCCCTGGCATACGTAACTTGATGCCAATTCCTTTTGTCCTATCACTTGTCACTAGGGAGAAAAGGTCAGTCCCCATTTCTCCACAACTTCCTTTCAGGTAGTTGTAGAGAGAGATTAGATCTCCCCTCCACCTCCTTTTCTCCAGACTGAACAACCCTAGTTCTCCCAGCTGCTCCTCATAACATTTATTCCCCAGTCCCCTCACCAGCCTTGTCTCCCTTCACTGGACACACTCCGGCTCCTCCATGTTTTTTTCTGTAGTGAGGGGCCCAAAACTGAACACAGCACTCCAGGTGCGGCCTCACCAGCACTGAGCACAGGGGGACAGTTACTTCCCTAGTCCTACTAGTCACACTGTTCTTAATACAGGCCAGGATGCTGTTGGCTTTCTTGGCCACCTGGGCACGCTGCTGGCTCATGTTCAGCCATGTGTAAACCAACACCCCCAGGTCCTTCTCTGCCAGGCAGCTTTCCAGCCACTCTGCCCCAAGCCTGCAGCACTGCTTGGGGTTATTGTGACCCAAGTGCAAGATGCAGCCCTTGGCTTTATTGAACTTCACGCCTTTGCCCACAGCCCATCAATGGTAGTCCATCCAGTGACCATTTTTTTTCCTTTTTTTCCCCCTAATTGTGATGGAACTGCAATGGAAACTTTATTTGAATTAGTTATGTTCACAGGGATTTTTTAGATGATTGACTAAGCATGAAAACTCAAAGACAAACCTAGGTGGAAGGCAAGGTGAGGGGAAAAAAAAACCCACAAGAGGATTCATAGTGATTTGGTGAGCTTGGGAATGACGGGAATTCAGATAAATATCTGTCATCAAATAAATGGATATTAGATTTTCTGGTGTTTTATGGATAAAATGAAATTGTACCCTTATGTAAATGATACTGTATTACAAATAAAAGATGTGGCACGCTTAAAGATACTGTAACCTATAGTGTCAGCCTCAGAACCATCTCTGCCTTCCAGTTTGGCCCAGTTTTGTGAACATGACATCTCTGTAGTTTTCAGTTTCTTCCTTTCACTTTTCTTCAGTTCTACATTGCCCTTTTTAACTAAGTACTTGTCAGAGGAAGCTGCAATACAGCACTGTAACAATAGAAAAATTAGAACAGAGACAGATTCACATGAATTAGAATTTACAGGAATATTCAACCCCCCTAAATTCCTATTGGTTCTTTCAAGTGTTCCATACTAGAGACAGAAAGCTTGATTTTCTAGAGCTAATGTTCACATGAAGGACTGAATTCAAGGCCGAATAATAAGCAGTTAATAGTATAGAAGGTTGCTTGGAAAATCTCTTTGGCTTGTCATTCTTGAGGAACACTAACAATTTATGGATAATTAATAGAACAGAAAAAGATGAGATTACAGATAAATTTATCCCATGTCTTTCTGTGATTATAATATTGGCCAAGATACCAAAACAGAAAAGGTAATTTACCTATAAAACATTGATATTTAATAATCTTTGAGTCATAAACAACTGTTTATGCATACAGGGAAAGAAACAGTGCAGGAAGTTACTTTATGGCTGCATAAAAATATTTAGTACCAGAGTTTTGAAGATTTCTCAGAAAATATGTGTCCTCACAGTGCTTGATCTCCTGTAACAAAACATAAATGACCAAAGAAATTTCACTTGCTAAATTTAATGTCTTCAGGAAGTCTTATTCACTGTACTTATTCATGTAAATAGCAGCCTATCTTTCTAGTGACTTAGAAGGGTATACAAGGTGAAAGTTAAACCATCAGAGAAAATCTTCCAGATGAAGCGCTAAGGAAGTTGGACAAATAATGAATTCTGGGGGCAAAATGCTTTTTTGCAGACAAGTTTCTTGTTGGTAGACAGAAGGAATTTTTTTTTAAAGTCTACTTTATTCCAATGACAGAATTAATTTTCTCAAAAGTCTATTTTCCTTCTGTCAACAAAAAAATAATTTTGTTAAGCTTCTTACTTCCTTCAGTGGATAAAATATGTTCCAGTACACTATTGTCAATCAGATGTTGCTGTCATTTCACTAGCAGAAAGAAAGAGAATGTTATTTTCTTAATAAAATTGAGATTTATGTTTATTTTGGGATGATAATAAAAAGGAGGAATATTTTTGCAGTCACCCTGAAATTCATCTAACTTTCTTAACTGATACAAACTTGTTCCTACTTACACACAAAATGAGGGCTGTCTTAAGAGGAAAGACAGTGCCATCAGGCTACAAACTGTGAGAAAGTGGAAGGATTGGGAAGACCTTTTGGGGTGTTTTGTGGGTGACCTGTCAATGAAACTGCAGTACACCCACTCAGCATTTTTCAGGCCTAGTAATTGTCCTGAAAGTATATGTATCATCACTTTCTGCTGCTCATCTGATCTGACTTTTAGGTAAAGTTATTGTGTAGAGGAATGGTCAAAGAGTAGTTTGAAACTGGTTTGCAATTGACAATTAATTTTCATAAGAAATCTCTGCTTTCTTTAACTTTTTTTTTCTTTTACTTCATCAGAAAGCTTGGAGATTATTTGCCACAAAAAAAAATAAAATCAGCAGTATGAGTGATCAGATTTTAAAAGATACTTACGTCCTCCAACCCATTGACATCAGTGAGAACTAGAAACTTAAATCTCTTTCAAATATCTGTGGTGCTTCAAATTGGGTACCCCATCTCTCATGAAAACAAAATGGTGAGACATACGGCCTGTGAATAATTTTGGGATTGTTTTTCTGGCAGAAACTTGCACCTAATCAGGAATTACATGCTGAGGTAGTGATTTTATTGCAGTTACTAGGTTTTGATGCTTCTTGGATGTTTCCATGGCTCCTGAAACTCCTAAGATATTAAAGAGTCATAAAAGGTCTATATAGTACTTACCTTGTTCACATTGCCCTGTCTTGGCCTACCGGGAAGTGGGAGGACAGGTAATGGTACCTAATTACTGTTTCTTTAGGAAGGGAAATCAATGATGAAATGGAAATATATACATTCCAATTTGTCTAGGTGCACTCAGAAAGAGAATGTTACAAATCATATAGAATCCCAGAAGGGGTTAGAAGGGGTCTCTGGAGATCATGTAGTCCAACCGCCGTGCTAACACAGGATCACCAAGAGCAGGTTGTGTGGGACAATGTCTGAGCACATTTTGAATCTCTCCAGAGAGGAAGACTCCACAGCCTCTCTGGGCAGCCTGTCCCAGTGCTCCGTCACCCTCAGAGTGAAGAAGGTTTTCCTCATTTTTAGACAGAACTTCCTGTGTTCCACTTTGTGCCTGTTGACCCTTTTCTTGTCACTGGACCAGTTGTCTCAATATTATACAAAGTCTCTCTCTAAGTACCAGTTTATCCTTAAAATCCTGCCAGTCAAGCACGGTATCTCTTTCTCGCTTTCTCTGATTTTCTTAGGATCATGCTACAAGGATATGATAGCTTTTCTGTTGCTTTCTGCTTTCTGCGTTCTTTTTTTTAGCCTCACAACATATATATCAATATGCACACAATAAAAATTATATTCTGTCTGGCTTTTTGTTCATCAGACTTACATAAAATCCAAAGGATCTCAACACCTGCATGGAGGTGATGATTTCCATGTCTGGGTGATGATTTTTCTACTCTTTAATGTGAAGTCCACTCGGGGAGTTCTTTTCCTTCATTATCACTGGCTGGACTCTATTCTGCAGTTTTATATTTTTTTCCCATTAGTTCCACTGACAGGTTCTTTTAACTTACAGCTCATGATAGCAGGAGTTCAGATAAAAAGTCTCAGGTTTTGTGTGTGCGTGTTACATTTATCTTCACAATTTAACAAGAGAGGAAGAAAACTGCACTGCATTGAAATATCCTGTCTTTTCTTCTTCTCCCACCTTCTGCCAAATTTCAATAGCTTGAAAGCAGAGGAAGGTAAGACCAAACTCAAGTAACATATTCTTCTAAAGACTGTTGTATGTCTTTAATTACGTGTAAGTCTTAAAGCCTGTAAATTATTTATATTTTGCTTAAATCTTAATAATAATAAAACCCCAAAATTTCTTTAACATTTAAAAGCACCTTTTCATTCCTCCTGTTTTTATGTTCATAGATCAGGGATATGATCTGCTTACAATAAAAGAAGAATGTACATGAAATTTGACTGCATTTATACATATTCTTTCACCACATCTATCCCTAAGCCTTTTACATTATATGCATATTAGCAACAAATGTCAGCAGTTATAACAAAACATTTGAGCAACTTGTATCATAAAGAGGTCCTATGTCTTTTCTCCTCTTTTGCTGTGCTCTTCCTTAAACATACGATCTAAATTACTAGGGCTGCTCACCTGTTTTATCTGTTTAAAACTAAATGTATCACATTTTAGGAAAGAGTCTGCTTTTTTCTGTTGCACATTTCAGAGGCTCTAGTTTTGATATGCATCTGGGTGCTCAGCAAAACCATTTTGCTGGTGTTTTTGATGTATCTCCATTTCTATATATTGCCCAGTCTTGAAGCTGTGCTGTTACTCTTTGGTTTCTGCAATCATTTATGTGTGTGAATAATTCATAGAGAAATGTTGCTGGTTCTTGAAGAATCAGGCCATGACTCCACGAGCTCCTCTTTAAGACCCTTTCCAGGAGCGGGCCTTCCTTCCTGTGCTGCCTTTATGCCACAAAGCCAAGCTGATCCTGCCTAGGGCTGGTTTGCAAACATTCATACATATGACAACAGACTACTGAGGTAAAATGAGGATGAAACAATTGTGCAAGCGGCTTTAATTGACACGAAGTCAATTCTCCAAGTTTAAATCATTTGTCTAGCAACTTAGTTCCACAACTCAATATTCTCAAAAATAATTTGCAGTAATAGAAACCAGATAGTACCAGGCTTAGAAGCAAATACGGACTTGATAAGAGAGCTATCCATCATAAAGAGGGACATTTGTGAAATGTGAATTATTGACTCTTATCTACTTGCTATTCATTATCTTTTTACGTCTTCCTCTATTCCATTTCATCTCCTTACAAAGCATAATTGGAAATGACATCTCTATTCCTCTTACTATGAGGAAAAATATGCGAAATTAATTCAGTTAGAAATAAACAGCAATAGCTTTGTCCTTAGGATTTCAGCTCTTAAAGAACATTGGTAGAGATAAAATTTAAAAGGCTGGAGAAATTGGAGCTGCTTTTACATGATTTCATTCATCAAGGTTGTGAGTGACCGCATATATTACAAAAGGCGAGAGGGAATGTGGAACGAAGAGACAGGAGACTTTCATGTAGTCTAGGTGCATAGAGGATTAACTGGAATTTCTGACACAGCACGCAGAATAAATAAATTAGACATAAATAAAAAATAAATTAGATAATAGATCTGTCTTTATTGTCTTAAGCGGCAACAGTTCACTAGAGCTAGTTGGTAACCATTTAACATTTCGAAAATGTTTTTCATCAGAGAAAGAGACTGATCAAAAGAAAAATATTATCTAGGAAGTTAGCAGTTCTGAGTTTGGAGTTTTTTTGCCTTTTTGTACATTGGCAAATATTTTGAAAATGTCAGAATGGTCTTCTTAAAAATGAAACTGAAGTCAAATAATAATAAGCTTTTTTTACATAATTGGATTACAGATATTTCTGCTACTTACAGAAAAGAAATACTGAAAAAATAAGATACCAAAATAAAATGTTTATTTTGATTGATCAGATATAATATATGGTTTACATTAGGGTTTATGTTATGATTATATTCCCTTACGTTTTATGTTTTTGAGACTTTTTCAGTTTGGAAATTATTTCTGCGGAAATGTTAATCATTTTTACAACAGAAACATGTTTTCTACCGGATTGAGGGTACTATGTTAAATATCAGAATGAAGAGGAATCTAATACAGGCAGAAAATTTAGTATATTTGAGCTACATTTTTTCTTCCAAAATGAAAAGGGTATTGTATTGGAAAGTTTATTGGGGTAACATATAAGAAATTGCTTTAACATTCAAGTAGATTTGTTTTAAAAAATAATACAAACTTTTGATAACTTGATGAACGTCATCATCACGCAACAGAATCACGATATGATTTATGCTGGAAGGAAGCAGTAAAAGTTGGCCAATCCAGCCCCCTCTCTAAAGCAGAGCCAGCTGCGAAGTTGCATTAGGTCACTCAGAAACTTGCTCAGCTGTGTTTTGAACATGCTCAAGGATGGAGACTCAGCAGCCCCCAAGACAGTGAGCTTTTCTCGCTGCAAACTTCGCTGGTAGCGTTCTGCACCTCTGAAAAGTGCCTTAGGTAGCCAAAAGCAGATGCTATACCCCTCCCTTAGCCTTCTTTTTTTCAGGACCTTTTTCACCCCAAGTTTTCAAAGCAGCAGATTCGTGAATGAGTGTGGCATAGGACCATCTGTGATTTGTGAATCTTCTTGTGATTCCAGGTTTTGAATCTAGCTCAGTACTGTCCCATAACCTGTCTGATATTCCCTCTGTGACCTGGTGAATGTCATGTATTAAGATTAGGTCAGTAGTTTTGCACTAGTGTGGCATGGAGGCATATGACAAAGAAAAAGGACCTGGAATGGTAGCAGAGAGTCTAAAGCTACTTAGCCCTAGGAGAAAGAAGAGTGGGAAAGACAGGAAAGGATTTTTTTCTCCAGTCCAGATTAACATGAGAACAAGTTAAAAAAGAATTTTTCTTGTAAGTGTAGTGATTTCATCAATGATTTAACATAAACAATTGATATGATAGACTGTAGGGGTACAATTTTTATTTAAGCTGGAAATATTTGAGGTAGTCTAGTAAAATATTGATGGTACTGTAGAAAGTCTCAAGATACAGCAGTCTGGTAGGTGGAAAACTAAAATATTTATATATAATAAGCTTCAAATCAAACTATTTGCATAACAACCCCTAGCTTGAAGGGTTTTTTTTGGGGGGGGGTTTACCTGAATTGTAATCTTCTGAATAATTAGATTAATAATGACGTATCCTAGCAGTACAATGATGCTATATTTTACATTTATATGCTTTATTCAGTTATCTGCAGGAATAAAGAGAACACATAGAAATCATCCTGACAGTGGGTTATACGATCACAAAGAAAATGAGGAAAAGATTATATTATAGTCAAAACCTGAAGAGAAGTAAGTAATTTTTAACTCCAAAAAGTTTATTCTCAGAGGAAAATCAAATGTTCTCTGCAAGTACATTTTTAAAAGAAAACAATGTATTGTTAGAGATTCAGAAAAATACAAGCCTACAAGCACTTGCTTTGTCTAAGGAGATATATTGGCAGAGTCAGCTTTTCAGACTACCTGCTAAGGGTCTTCTTACCCCAGACTGTCATGTCAAGGAAGTTCAGTACACGTGAAATCTATGAAGTCTAATATTCTAAAGAATCCGATTTTTTAGAGATAACAAAACTCAGTGGTGGCAAAGCAGCAACGTTTATATAAAATAGAATAATGCAAGACCTTTTTGTAGTAATAAGAATATATATAGTGTTGACAGCTACAGTATGATTTGAGAACATGTAAAATAGTTTTAGATCTACCTCTGTGGAGTTAATTTGGCAGTGAAAAGTGACTGCACATTGCCTTGGCTGGAAACCACGGTCTCTGGAAACACTGTCTAAACAAGGAAGTTCAAACTATACAAAGCCTCACCAATAGTTTTGTTGTAGTATTGCATGGCTGGGTTCTGGTGGAGTGGGCCTGCTGGGTGGCTTCTGCAAGAAGCAGCCAGAAGCTCTCTGCAGGCCCCACAGAGCAAACACCAGCTGGCTCAAGGCCGGACCCGCTACTCACTAAGGTGAAGCCCATCAGTGATCGTCACAGCACCTCTGGGAATCACATTTAGTAGAAAAAAAAGTCAAGCAGCTGCTTTTTGCCGCCAGAGAAGGGAATGAGAAGGTGTAAGAAACTGTGCACACACCAAGGTCAGTGAAGAAGAGAAGGGAGGAGATGCCCCACGCACCAGAAAGATTCCCCCGCACCCTNTGAGAGAGAAAAAGAGAGAGGCTGGAGCTGTCTGGGCCTGAGAGACTGAGACACATTCTATGATTCTATGACTGTGTCCTATAGAAGTGACCCACGCCAGGGCAGTTGGTGAAGAGCTGAAGCCCTGTGGGAAAGGGCTCACATTGGAGAAGTTTGTGAAGGACTGTCTCCCCTGGGTGGGACCCCAAGCTGGAGCAGGAAAAGGGTGTGAGGAATGCCCCCCTGCCAGCTAAGAAGAAAAACAAATTGTGAGGAACTGAATGAAACCCCCATTCCCTGCCCCTCCTTGTGCCCTCCTGGGGGGTAGAAGGGAGTAAAATCCAATTAAGTTTGTGAAAAAGGGACAGGTGAGGGGAGGTTTTTTAAGATCATACTTTTAAGGTTGTACTTCTCATTACCCAACTCTGGTGTCACTAGGTGTGCAGTGCAGTGTAATAAATTAGAGGGTTTTCTTTCCTTTATTTTGTGTTGAGTTTGTTAGGCCCATGACACTAATTGCGGAATGATCACTCCCTGTCCTTATCTCGACAGGGATATATTTTCTCCCCTGTCCATCTGAAAAGGGGAGTGATAATGCAGCTTTGACCTCCAGCTAGGATCAAACCATCACAAGTTTATAAAGAAAATACAAGACAATACTGCACCCAATGTTACACATGTTCAATCTTGTTTGGCCCACCTCAGTACCAGAAACTACATGTAATCTGAGCAAAATGTCATAGCAGGATTTGAAAATAACTCTTCGTAGCTGTAAATAATGCAGTTGATTAAAAGGGGTCATAAATTGGAATATTCAGGTAAATTGTCATTCTGGAAAGGATATTCCTCAGTTTGTTCTGTTTGATGGACGAGTTCTTCCACTGACACAAATCACTGTGGCCTGGTGGTTTTGAGGTACTCATCCATATAAACTGGGGATTTTATATTATGGAGAACCTAAAGCTGGTGTTCCATTTGATACACATTTTAACAGAAGACACCAAATTAATACATTAAGAAGTTTGGTGGTATGCAGTAAGTCTACAGTGTGTATTTGCCACCTCTTCACAACACATGAAAATTCACTTCTATTTAAACAGGAAGGTGTCAGTTTTCAGAGACAGAAAACAGAAGCAGGAAGGGACTCTTGAATACAGTACAGTTAAAATGCTGCATAAATCTTTGAAATTTATCCATATTTAACAAAAAGAGCTCCAGCAAACCTGACTAAAAATCAGTTCTGAGTAAATAATAGTAGGCTTTAACAGTTCTTGCTTTTTTTTTAGAATAATGTAAATTGAAACAGAATCACACACTAGGCAATAATTATGTTTATCTCAGATGTGTGAAATGACAGATTCGTGTGAGGTAATCACATTTCACAAATGTGCTGTGTTTCCTGGGAGAATGAGGGAATGTTGCCAATTTCAATTACGTTGTTATACTGGCAAGTGAGAAAGGTGATTGTATTCCTTCAGAAATAAATAAACAAACAATCAAACAAATAAATAAATAAATGACATACCCCACATTTGTATAATCATGACAGTCAATAAGAAAGATGGTGTTTCTGTTTTTCAAAAATTTTGGTAAGGACTCACATATTCATATGGCTCCATACTAGGACAGAAGATTTTTCTTTTATTTTCACTCTTGACAGGATACAAAGTAGGAAGGAAAGCAGTTGAGGAGAACACAACCATAGTAGAGTAAAAAAAATATATTTCACTGGCAAACATAAGTAATGTGATGCCTTCAGAACACGAAAACTTATGCTCCACTTACAGAGATTAGAGTTTAGTTCAAAAACTGAAAAAGCCTTCCCAGTTTTAGGAAATAAACAGATGCACAACAAAAGTCTAAGTTACTGCAAAGTGGTTTAGCTCCTTGTTTTTAGGCTTCTAGCAGTTGTTTGATGACATGATTGGGACGCCTAAGTTATCTAAACATATAAGGAACATATGCTTTAAGAGTTTCATATTAATACTAAATTCTCAGTATCACTCTAGGCTCCACAACCAATATAAAACTTTGAGAACAAAGGTTGATTGTAAATAAACCATGATTTAGGCGTGCTCTGTAGAAGTGAAGACAGTTGTAGAACCATAAGATTACTCAGGTTGGAGTGAACCTCTGAAGACAATCTGGTTCTTCCTCTTCTTCAAAGCTGGGCTAATTTTGAGGAGTCATTCTACTTTGAGGTCATATGAAGTTTCTTAAGGCCTTGTCCAGCTGCATTTTGAACTTATCCAAGCATGGAAATTCCACAGCTTCCCTGAGTCTTTTTCCCTTTTTTTTTTTCTTTTTTTTAAAGACATATTTATTAATCTGGTAAATTCAAACAGAAAAAGTACCACCATTACTAAAGCAATCACTGTATTACATGGCAGGCCCAGGTCCAGTTCTATCCTCCACTGAAAGGAAGTCTTAAAAGAGTACCACCATCTACAGAATATTCTAGAGTGCTGAAAGGAAAAGAGGTAGGGTGGTGGGAGAAGATAAACTCCAGAAACTGCTTAGTTTCAAACATGTTTGTTGAAGTTGTTCTGTTTGTATGGAAAAAATAAACGCCATAGAAACAGAGTCTAGAGAAATGATAGATAATTTCTCTTTCTCATAAGGTAAGATATGCCTTTGTATAGAAAAATAAAGTAGTATTCTTAAATGTTGTATGCTGGTATAATGATAACTGCAATTAAGGTTCCATATATCATATATTATTCTTAATGGATACTTACCTTAAGCAAAATTGGATCAGCTCTGGAACAAAGGGCTGAAAGGGCAACTGTAAGTGATAGGAGAAATAGGTTTCAGTTTAAACTGGCAAAGATAGAACTTGACTCTGCAACTTTTCCTGCTGAACTTGGGTAAAAAGTACTTTGCAGCAGGGAAAGTTATATCTCTATTTGGC
>VZTU01019274.1:115120-196765 GCA_013400835.1 Zapornia atra | reverse complement strand
TTCTTTTTTTCTTTTTTTTTTTTTTTCTTGATGGAGTCTGTTCTTGACAATGAAGTCCTGGATTGATCAAAAGTCCCCATCCTTTCCCTCTCTGATTCTATCTCTTCCTGCCAGGCCTGCATCCTAGAAGTGCTGGCTGGGTGCCTGTCACACTGCAGTCATCTCAGTCAGAGATCCCTCACTTACCCCACGCACCAGCTGTTGCTAAGCTGGTCAGGAGCCTATTAATGGTGCTAGCCTGATAGTAGCAGGGCCCTAGCTCCCTTTTGCCCAGCAGCCCTTCACATTTCAAAATAAAATCTTCAATCTCTTCCCTTTGTGCTTTCCCTAAACCCAGGAATTTACTGGTCAATTCCCTGTGTCAACATTTACTGAGACAAATTAATTGTTGACATAACTCAGTGATGCCATTTGTTGCAACAGGGAGTAACACTCAAGAGTTTCATAGCTCTACTTTCAGTGCCCACTCACCCTTTTGGGAGGCAGAGCTGATACCCTGCATGTTGCTCTGCAGGGCTGTGAGGGTGCTGAACTGAGTCTGTATCCTGGGGAATGAAGGCCAGGCACACCACAAATGTGTTAACTTTGATGGCTTTATGCTTTACAGGTCGTCGGGGACCTCATGGTTAGAATCCAGCGCATCCCAGATTTCACTCCCAAACTTCTGCTGGTCAGAAAACGCCTGCTGGGCTTGGAGCCAGAAGGGCCCATGTGAGTAAATAAGCTGCCTGTTCTCCAGGAAGCAGGGCTGGTGACTCTGTGTGCCAGTCCTGATTCTCTGCTGATTTTTTTCTCTTGCTCAGCATTGACCACCTGACGTTACTAGAGGGCGTGATTGTGCTAGAAGAATTCTGCAAAGAGCTGGCAGCAATTGCTTTTGTGAAGTATCATGCCTCATCTACACCATAAGCAGCCTTGAGGAGTAGCCAGGTAGTAAAACCACCTCACCCACTTCAGACTATTGACAACACCCAGATGAGAAGAGGTGGTGTCTCCTGGCAAAGCGCCGGTTGAGGTTTGGCAGAATTGGAAGACGAGTTCCAGGTGTTGACATTGCAGGAGAGGGGGATACAAACAGACCATGATGGAGGCGTGTCCAGAGAAACCAATACACAGCACTGCTCGCCGCAGTGTGAAGAGCTGCAGAAGCTGCAGGAGGAACCACAGACGTCAGACCTTGGTCATTCTGTGATAATGATGTTTGGAGAGTTGGGTCTTTTGTGTGTTCTGGGGCTCACGTGCTGGTTGTGACCGTATTACTTTTAAAATGCAGATTAATTTTATAAAATTTTTATGTCTTAATTCTCTTTTTCTTTTCATTTGGATATATGAAAGGAAAACACAAGTATAGTTGCAATGTATATTATTTAAAATTAAGAGGTTAACAAATTCCACCAATCCATACATAGAGTGATACATATTAATGAGGGATCATTTTCTGTGATCTGAGCTTGATTCCCCAGTGAATTACTCCAAGAGATCTATCAGTATAAAATCAATACTAATGGAATTAATCCTAATTCAGCATCACATCCCTAACAAATATATCTGAAGTGTACGTGTTTCTACCATGTTTGCCTCTTGTCATTCCAAGGGATCAGGTCATCTGTGTAACTAGATTTGCTTTAGGTTTTTGCATGTGAACTCTAGTTGCTTGACTGATGTCACCTTTACAGGGAAGTTAATTAATTATATAGGTCATTTGTAGGTGTCGCTGAAACAGCGTATTTAATTTCTTTTCTTTCAAATTGGTATTTAGCCTGAATTGGTTTAAGAATCTTTTGTGCCTTGAAAATTGGCAGCATAAACATTCTGTCATTTTTAGAAATGTTGTTATTGCTTATTGGACCCAGCAAAAGATTGACTGATGCCGATTCAGTTGAAGTGCTGATACCATATATATATATATATATATATATAGGACCAAAATGGACGCTTGCTTTTCCCAGCGCTGAGCTGCATGGCAAGCAGAGAGCCATTGNGGCACTGGCGGTTTGGGGTGGCTGTACTTCAGCCTTCGAGCCATACGGAGTGGCTTGGACAAGAGACCTGGCCTGCTCTCCGCACAGGTGTGTCATACCTCTTGCCCCTCCTGTGAGCATAACAGCATAGGCAGGCAAGGGAGGGTTTAGCTCCTTGTGTTTATGCTGTCTGTCTTTGTCTCTCCTACTATCCTATGCGCACAGCTAATGCCCAGTTCGATGTGATTGCTCATATGCAAATAGGGACTAATTTGCTCAGTGGCTAGGATTTTTCTGGGTTTACATGACTGTACCTAGAATCAGTGTCTGGTCTGAATCCATGCCTTTGAGGGCTTGGATTTTAATATTTATGGAACCTGGATGTTGAGAGACCCTTTAAGTTAGCAGGTTAATTAGAACGGTGCCACAGTTAATGGGCTACATTTATTCTTGTCACAACAGTGAAGAGGGTCCTGTTGTAAAGCTTTCAGTGCAGGTTCAGCTGGAGAGAGCAGAGCTGGAACAGGGGAAGCGTTTTGGCAGATAAACCCTGTGTTCGGTGGCTGCCTATACTGGGAGGCTTTTGTACAGAGTGTGGCATTTATCAGGCAAAAAAGAGCATGTTTTAGTTCCTCACCTTTTTTTTTGGCTGAATTTCTCCCCAAAGTGTTTTCAGGTCAAAGCAGGATAGTACGATAGGTTTTTAATATGGCACTTATTTCATTTTCTCTTCTTTAGAAACATACCTTGCAAGTAGCAAATAATTTTTAGTGATACGTATCTTAGTCTATATTAGGAGCTCTGTAAATGTAACATACTTGACACATAGTTTAGAATATGTAAATGTCTATGCAGAGTGATGTTTAACACATACATTTGTTAGAAATAAGGTCCCAATTCAGCAAAGCAGTTAAACACAAGCATAGTTTCAATAATTTGATTCTTAAATCACAGCCTCTTTCATGAACAGAGCTGAGCTGTTGAGCACAAGTGCTTTAATGAATTTAGGGTTTTGTTGGTTTTGCTTGAGCTTAATTACTTTTTCCTCAAATTTTCTATTTTCATTATTTATTTTTTTAAATGTATGTTCCAGAGTATTTCTGATGTCCCAATTTCAGTGGAAACTGGAAGTGATAATACTACTATACAGGATAGAGAGAGAAATGCTAAATAAAACTTGCAAGAGCATTCTAAGTAATACAGCAATTTATAAAGCCATTCAAGAGATGCCTGATCTCAATGAAAACATTAACTTCACCTCCTTGTTGTTGTTGTTGTTGTTTTCACTGATACTGGAGCTCATTACCCTGTAGGCAGTTGTATCCGTCAGCTTCTGGAAGGACTGCTGCAACCTCTGTCACATTTTAATGCAGAACAGTCTGCAAACACGGTTCCTTCGTGCTTGTCCAGGAGAAAAATAATTATCTGGATAGAACCATAAGCACTCTTAAAGGCAGGATAGAGTCCTTCGGTCTCCAGCAGCATCAGTGCTGTTCTCTCAAAGAAAATGTTAGTTGCAAAATTCCTAAGACATGGATCCATCCTGGTAGAAGTAAAGCAGTCCTTAAAGTTGCTTTAGCTTAAATTACTTTTGTGAGTGCTGCCTACAAACCCTTAATTACCATACATGATGACTTAATTACCGTACATGATGACAATGACCTTTATTTTTATAAAAGTGATTTAATCTTCCTGAAGAGATGGAACTCATTTAATTATTTTTGTGGTGATATTTTCATGCACTTTTCTTTTTTAAATTAGAAGTTAGTTAAGGTCCATGTTTTCACCTTTCCAATCTATGCATGTCACTGAGGTGCCCATTTTGTTTCTGTGTGTCTGTGTGTACGTGGTTATTTATTACCCAGAGGTGGACACCTGAGAAAATATATGGCCTGAAAAGTTCACAGCATATGGAGATCCTCTAGGTGTCAGTGGGAAATGCAGGTGCTTATCACCTTAGTGAATATGGCCACTAGTATTTAGATTGAATTACCTGAGAGGTAATTCTAGAATAATTCTGTATTTCAACACACAGATCCAAACCACATTTTAAACCTGATGCACATGTGTGTAAATAGACACTTTATAACTTTTTTTCCCATTTATAATATGTGTTTGATTTAGACTGATAGAGCAAGTTTTTTAATAAGCCACGTGCTAGCTCTGGTAGAGTGTTTGTCCTTAGTTTCTCATATGACTGTAATATTCCAGGTATTCACATCCCATCTGTATAATGTTCTTACTATGTATTTGTCTGTGCAATATAAAAGCTGTGATTTGGTACACAGCTTGAGTCTGGTTGTACATCACCTATGTGTGTGTATATATATACACACATACATATATATATATATATATATATATACACACACATATATAAAAGGACCAGAATCCCTAGCTTGCTTACACTATGATTAGTGTAAAGGTTGTTGCACTTGATTTTACAGGGCACAAGTAATCACAGAATGGCTTTGTAAATGCATGGTAACTTCTACCATAACCACCTGTGTGGTTCCACAGGGGACATTTTATTAGTGCTATTTGTCTTGCTGAAAGAAATGCTGAACCGAAGTGCTGAGTAAAACCGTAGGAGGCTTGTGGCCGTACCTGATACTGCCTGTGATAAAGGGTGTTCAAACTGTGCTCCTCAATACTTCCTGTGCCCTGTAAAATGGTGTAACTGTATGAAACTGTATACTCCTTGTTTTGCCTCCTGCCTTGTTTACATTAAACAGAGGATATTCAGTAAAATTTTTCTATTAAACTTTGTGTAGGTCACTTACTGTGAGTGTTGCCAGGGTTTCACAGGGGTGAGGTTTCCGATGAGGAATCGCTGAAACCGCCGCGCTACCAGACGTAAGGAGTTTTATGAAGGAGCTTGTGATAAATTCCAACTTCTCGTGCTAAAAAATGCATGGAGGATTAAAAGGGATATTCTCAAAATAAATTAATTTCAGTGAAGCGACTGCTTCTATTATTACAGAATCCATGATGGGTTTTGTATGGGTGACCTCGCATCAGAAAATGTTTTAACGTTTTACATCGTGCCTTTGATCCTCAAGTCCTTTCATTTATTTTTATTCTATCCAGAGGTCCTTTCATTTATTTTGAGTCTGTCCCTGCAGCATCTCCTGGAATAAACCTAGTTCTTCTACTGTACTGTACTGTGCAGGGCTCGGAGGCAGTCAGCGTGCTCTTGCCCGTGAAAAATGGAAGCCATGGGAAATGGCCAGGGTTGGAGGCATCCTGAGCACAGATGAACGTCTGCTCTTCTGGAGAGCCCTAATATCTTTCAAGACTGCAGCTGGTCAAGCCCTTGGTTCTCTATTGCATTTGAGCGCAGATTGCATCAGTCGGGACATTAGTTCATTGAATTGGGTACGAATTGCCATGTGCGTGAGTAAGCAGCGTTCCTTACTTCAGGGCTTTTGAGGAAGGCTTTTAAACATAGGGGTTTATGTATTTTAAAATGGTATTTGTTGGGTCTTTTTTCTCAGTAACTCATCTAGTTTTGGCGTCCTTCAACTTACCATCAGCATTTTAAAACTCGTACCGCCCTGCAAGATCCCCTCTGAGGGCTATACTTGGATGTTAAGCTGTTTCTCCTTCTCAGTATTTAACAGCTGCAAGTGCTCTTGCATCTTTAACAAGAAGAGAGCTACAGCAAGATGATACACTTGACAGCTTTTTTTACAGCTCTCAGCATCTTTCCCCCATCCTCTTGGGTCTCGGAGATTGTCATCTCCCACCCCAGATCATTTATTTGCTGTGCCTGCATGTGGCATTTAGAGATTTAGGGACACTTTGCTTCCTCAAGCAGTGAGGAAATTGTATCAAAATCACACATTTTACATCTTCTGGTATTTTTTCTCTTACTTTGATATCCTTGAAATGATTGGATTATTGAAGCACGATAATCTTACGGCGCCTGCATTCTGATGCAAGATTTTGGGAGTGCACTCCCTATTGGAAAAAACCAAACAGTTTTATCAGTGTGGTCTCCACTTCATATTCATTAACTCATCTTGCAGAGTCTCAGTTGAAGCGCTCAATGTAGATACAAGTAGCACAGGATCTACTGAATTTGTTAACCTTTAAATATTAACAAAACTGGTGCTGTCAAAGCCATGAGGATTTGCCAGTTTGCTGTGTGATCCAATTGGCTTAAGGTGGATTAATGCTCAGAGAAGTGAATCTGTTGCAACTTGTGTGAGCCCTTTCAGCCTAAACCTGTGTGCTCCTGGTGCATCCTTTTTCAGCCCAGGTTCCCTTTGAAGAACAAGAAAGAGAACTCAAGAGGAATTTAGGAATCAAGCGAAGCATATGGTGGATTAAAGTTTTCAGGTGTCATACGTTTCTTGGGAATGCCAAAAAAGAAAGAAAGTGTGAAAAGTTAAATTTTTCACATTCATACCAGTTGCTGGCATTGCCTTTGGAGTCAGATCTGTGAGGATAAAAAGATACATCCTGGAACGCAGCATCGCACCAGGCTATTTAAATTGCCCTTGCTCGCACGGCATACATATTCTGAACTATGTTTCATTAAATCCCTGCTGGTTATTACAATAAATGCTGCTGGTGGTATGAAGTCTGCTAGAATAGTGCTGTGGAACTGACAACTTTGCCAGTGCCTTGTGACTCTGAGGAAGTAAATATATCTTGCTGGCTTTGCCTTTCTGCTCTACAGCATCGTAATTCAGTAGGGGTCTGTATGGCAAACCCTCCTGCTGCTCCCTCATTTTACATACTGAAAAATACAAAGACACGTGAAAGGGAGGACCCCATTACAGTGCTGGGCTGTAGGAACATGAAGAAAAGCATATTCTTCTTAATTCACCTTCGTTTTCAAAAAAGGTGGAGCTCACTGTTGTGAAGCAAGCAGCTGTCTGAAATACTCGCTGTTGAAAAGAGGGAGGTATCCTCTGCGGGAGCCCTGGGGGTAAGTATAAACCTGCTTTAGAAATCTGCACTGGGGACAGCAGGAACAAGCCTCTGTGTACTGTTTGGAGCTGTGTTGCACCCCATTTCCAGTTGGGAGAGGTGCAGCAGCTAAGAATGTGATGTGTTGTGCTGAACAGTAACATCCAACAAGACTACAGGAAGTTCTGCAGAAACCAGCAAGAATACCAACCTGATTGAAGAGAGGAGGGCAACAGAGGTAATGAAGCTGAGCTTAGTTAAATTATGGCTTAGGGTTAGAGGACATTACTTCCCAGTAAAAACATTTGAAAGCCGTAAGCACCAAGACTGAAGGAGTTAGAGAAACTAATTTATCAGAATGCAATTAATGAAGTAATGCCATTGAGGAAAACTGATCCTCGCTGTCAGTGAAAACTTCCTGACCATGAATGCTGCTAGGTGAGAAGAGGCAGGAGCCTGTAACCTCACACTCCTAAAACCAGACTGGCCAAAACCAGGGACATTTCTAGAGGAAACCATCCTGCATCAGTGAGGAGAGAAGGGAAACATGCATTTACATCCTCAGACTCCCAGCTAGTTAATGGCTCCTGAATAACTTGCCTTTGTTCTCCCAGAAAGCACTGAGATGGACTAATCCACTTGAGCATCTCCTGGAAATGAGAAAAGTTGCTGCAATCTGAGCAAAGCAATTTTCAGCCTTCCAAAATGCAACTCACTTACATAACAACCTCTTTGCAGAAGCGGCACCCATTACACACAGCGGGCGGTACAGCTTGATTAGCGGGGCCAGGATCCCCTCCCCACCCCCCCATGCTGAGCTGCCTCAGAGAGAAGAAACAAATTACCTGTGCTCTGAATCGTCATTATCCTTTTCTTGAGAAACCCACTTCTACTTCCCTCATCTCCGCATCCACAGGAAGCACCTGCCAAGTTCCTATTTCTTAATTTGGGTCATGAATTTTTATTTCCCAAGGTTTTCAGAGACTCCTATTTTTACTGCTAGTAGAGTGTCCATCAACACTGTGCATATTTCCAGACAATTCTCCTTTCAGCTTCCTGTAAGAAATCTTTGTGTTGTTTGTCCTAACGTTACAGAATCTTAATCTCCTGCCTTGTCAATTCCATCCTTTCAAATCCCTGAAAACGTTTCTTGTCTTGTCCTTCACCTTGGGAATTCCACAGTCAGCAGTTAGTGCAGCTCAGCAGGCAGGGAGTGTTAAGGGCAGTACAGACAAAAGCAGAGCCGCTTCTCCCCACCTAGGCCCAGCTGCTGGATCTGTATGGGAAGCCCTATCTACATAGCAAGCATGGGATCAGAAGGAAAACCCAAGCACAATGAAATCAATGGGGATTTTACCATCATTAGGAATGATACTAAGTCTTTGCTTCACAAACTCATTTCAGCCTTTCTGAAGTTTTTTTCAGAAGGAAAACAGGAATGAAAATTTTCAGAGAAGCAAAAATTGGGTTCATGAGTTCCTTATGATGCCTGAGGAAAATGGCATAGCTCAGTCTGTTTAAAAGGCAGCCAGTTAAGGAGATGCCTTCTATTGATGTAAAGAGTGCGTCTGCACAAGGAGTGACCTGGCAACAGTTCCGAGCTCACCAAGAGCTGTGTTTGATACCAGCTCAGTCCAGGGACAGGGGAGCACGTCTGCTTGGGCAGGTGTCGGGTAAGGGGTATCTGGGACCAAGGGAAGTGGAACAGTTTGCAACCCTCAGAGGGGATCTCACAGCCTTACCACAGAAGTAAAGGACAGGAGAATTATGTTATATATATATATATTTCATATATATATATGAAATAAAAACTTCATACAGTTCATATTTCTGATTGCTCAATAATTTATTGTTTTGATGATGATGCTTCTTTGTTCAAATAACCAAACACAGATTCCTAAGGAAATGAAGCCTGAAGAATTTGGGATCAAAATTCAGTCACCCAGATCCCTTGGCCTTGCTTTCATAGGCAAAAACTTGTCAGGGTCAGGTAAGATACACATTTGAACCAGTGAAACCTGAAGCATTACCCTCTTATAGCCATAAGCTAGAAGACAGCTTTGCTGTTGGTTAAATAAGACCTTACGTTAACAGCTTAGAATTCTGCTGTTCCCTGACTTTTTGCTGAAATTTAAGAAAAGTAATAGTAATACTGGGTAAATCATGCATCAAAACTGTGTGAGCCATTTCATGCTTTATATATATTATATATCTGCTTCTCTGGAGCCATGATCTCAGCTTGGATCATTAAATAAGGAGTTGGTTTAATACCAACCAACAAATCACAATAAACCTTGATGTTTCCAAGATGGCAAATATGCAGGAGAGTAGATTTATCAGACCTTATTTTTATGTCCTAAAAGATCAAGAGTGAGCACAAACCCCTTTTTTTCCCCTTTTACAATTAATTCCAAATGTCAATTTGGTCTAGTAATATGATTCTAATTGCCAAATTTCTAAAATAGGGTTGCCTTTTTGTTTCTAAATATCAACCCAACGGAATAATGAAAAAATAGATGCCTTGATATGATTAAATGTGGTCTGTTCAACCAGTGGGACAGTACCACAGCTTCAAAGCCACTCTCTCCCTTTTATGTCTCCCGAGGGAGACACTGACAAGGAGCGTTCTGGCTGGTTTCATCTAAGAGGGGAAAGCTGCAACAAAAAAAGTTTCTGTCTTTTACTTCTGAGGTAGAAAGTGGAAGTATATTAGGATGAATGGTTTGGGATTATGGTGTATAAAGCTTTCCTGTAAAGCATTATTTATTTCACTTTATTTCCAAAAGCAGCAGAGGTGTGGGCACACCTAAATATGGATTGACTGTTAATAATTCCAGCCAGCACATGTAGCAGCTGGTGCCATTTCAAGGAATATATTGCTTTTTACCCCGATCACTCTGTCTTGTTCTGCTAATTATTCTTTTTAAGCAGTTTTCTTGCTATCTACACAGTGAGGGGATGCTGAGTAATCTGAGCGATTTTGTTGGGTTTGTGGTTTTGAGTGACAAATGCGCTTTTTTCTCCATGTGACAGCTTGATGACTTAGTCTATTAATAGAGGAAGGTGTCACAGAGGAATTACGTATATAGACTTCATTTAACTTCTTAAAGTACAAGCGCTATAGGTGCAATTCATCTTTTCAGCTCTTCAGGTATTAAACTGTGCGGTGGAAGGGCCTTGACTTCATAGTCTTGACTCAGTTTTCTACAGAAACATTCTATGCTCAGCAAATATATGGACAATTATCAGAAGCCCCTGAGAAATTGCTCCAGCATTGGCCTTACTGTTTGTTGCTTCAGTGGAAAAGTAAGGACTTCAAGAGCAAGCTGACCCAGATGCCAGGTAAGTGTCTTCTCCAGGCTGAAACTGAAATTTGACAAAGAAAACTTGAGCCAAGGTCAGTATAATTGTGTAACTCTACTATTTTAGCAACAGAAGATTCCACCTGATTAACCTATTTATAGCTTTATATTAACTCAGTACCATTTATCCCAGGGGCTCCATGACATTCTGCAGACGTAGCCAGGGAGGCACCAATCCCACATGCAGTGAGTTGGACTTCATTAAGGCGGGTGAGCAGCAAGTGCTGATGTCGGGCCGATCCCCGTCCCTGCAGCTCCCCACCACGGGGGATGAAGCTGGGTATTAGCAGTGTCAGAGCTGGATGGGCAGCAAGAACGGAGGAATCACAGAATAATGCAGCCATGTAACCTGTTATATCACACTGCCATCAGTAGTAACGGGACATAGGTTTTGTGCTGAGTTTGCAAGGCCTCAGGGATCAGGCGTGTCAAGCTTGCTTGTTTTGAACTTTTATTGACCTGCCTGCAGCTTTGTTTTGATTCGATTTAGCTGTAAGATTGGTTTTTCTTCTGACCAGGTGGCCATGGCTAATTTGTTTTACTTTTCATGTCATTGCAACGGTGCTGCTGTAGCTCTGCACTCTGATGTCATGATGCAGTACAGAAAAACAAATACGGGGCTGGTACGAGGGCTGAGGCCTTGAGAGCATCTGAGGAACACTGGTGAAAAGAGGTGGGGCACAGGCTTGGCACTGGACATCCCACAGCAGTGAACTCACCCATGGTCTGTAAAGAAATGCAGACCTGGAGCTGGACACAACCGGTTTTAGGGATAAAACCAAGACAACAAAGCATACTGCATAGTACCTAGCATACTGAAAAGGTGCCGTGCTTGGCAAACTCAGATGTGACGTGGGGCTGCCGAACAATGAAGAAAGAGGAGAGGTGTAAAACAGGTCAGCAAACAGACTGACGTGGAAACAGAAGTATATTAGCCTGAGGAAGACAAAACTATCAACCTGAGCATCATAGTCTTCCTGCTGAAAGACTCCGGATGCTGCTGACCTGCTGCAGCAGCCCCACCACCCAAATGGCAGCACTGACCAAACCCCAAGGAGCAGGGGAGGGAAGTGATAACACCAGGAAACAGGGCAGAACATAGGAAGAGCCATTTGAAGTGGTTAATTATTAGCACTGAAATATTTTGTGCCTCACAAAGCTGCTTCTTTCTGTAATAATTAGATCTGGGCTGATAGTGGCTCTTGGAACCAACTGCAAGGATTTCAACTATACTTACAAAAAATTATTGGCTTTGTATATATAAGGTGTTTTTCCTCTTTGCCTATAAAAACATTTTGGGGCATTACAGTAACAAATACATTTTAGAAATACAAATAAAAACCCAACAAATAACAGGATGAAACACACCAGGAAAAGTTCATTCTCCTGCTGCTGGGAAGAAGATTCTGACAACGCAGGGACAGATATGTCTATCTTCTGATGAGAAATGTCATCTATTTTATTGTTGTCCTTGATCCTGATACCCTTCACACAGTGGAAAAGCTGCTTGTGGGGTTTTCCTGCATAAGAACTGTGACATTTGAGCTGAAATCTCTCTAGACCCAAGACTGGGGATATGCACGAGGCTGTTGGTACGTATCATTCTTCAACATTTAAATGGTGCTGAAGCCCCAGTTTGGAGATTTTAGCCAAGTGCAGCCACATCATCCCTATTAAGGAAGAAAGAGAACACCTGAGTCCTGCATCCAACCAAGCATTTTGTAACAAAAGCTCTTTTTCCTTTGGTTTGAATTTAGACAACTCTACTCAAGTCAAATTCTACTCTGCTACTGCCTCCAGGTTTAACCAGAATAAAAAATGACCACTATGACAGTTGGTACAACCTGACTGCAAAAATAGAAACAGAATTTCATTCAGATGCTCATCATTATTTAATCCAGCAACCAGCAGACATTAAAATTTCATTTTACCAGGACATATTTTAATTTGGATTGGGTCCTAAACAATTTCATTCCCAGCTTATTACATTGTTTCAGTGACAACATGCCCACACCGTAATTACTCTTAAGGGGGTCAGCGTGCATGTGGGAAACAAAGCGCTCATCAGTGGGTACCATTCGTAGTACCCATTTGTCTCTTGGTTCCCTGAATCACTGTTACAAAGCATTTCCAGGGAGCAGATACTCATGTTTTAAACCATTATGTTTCCTACCGTTTGTAAGCATGTCTGAGCCAGAAATCATTCAGTGACCGTTGCTGCTGCATCCTTCAGGGACAAAATGTTCTAAAGAGCTAATGTTGCTCTTTCATTAAGAAACCTATTCAGAACCACAGAGAGTGATTTTGACAGTGCAATTGGTAGTTGCTTTAGGGTAGGAGCTTGACAGGAGTCCTATTTTAAGTTAAATGAATGTATACTGTTTATTTAAAGAAGCAGAGTCAGTTACAGATTTTGGTGTGCATACATAAATACATACCTGTGTGTCTCGTGCAGTCTGCCTCACCACATTGCACCAAGTAATTCTGCATTGAGAGCTGAAACAAACAGGTTGTTTCTGGCCAGCCCTGGCATGAAGATAAAAATCAAATGGAAAAAAGAAAAAGAAAGAGAGAGAGCAAAAATAATAACTCCTACGAAGCTGTGACCAGTCATTTCACCCCGAGTACCTCACATTTTTATAGCATGGAGACACTTTGCTTTTTTTGTATGTTGTGGTGGGTTTAAATGTAGGTGGAGAGAGAAGAAAAGGACATTTAGTAAATAAGGGAAGGTAAAGTGGAGGGCATTAAGGTTCAAAATGACAGAATAGATTAACTGCTTGCAAAGATGAGCAAGAGCAAGGGTACAGTTTCACATTATGGTTCTTTGGTGGCAAAGCTGGGTTAAAACATTTCCTTTCCTTAGCTGCTGGGCATCATGTTTTATTCTTGTGGAGAGATAAATATAAACAAGAAAATTTCACTGATCATTGCAACACAGGTCAATGAGTTCAACCAGCACAGGCTATAAGCTGCTGCATGGAAGTGGAAGGATGAAGTGGGGTGGTCATGGGTAGCAGCCCCAAGCAAGGCTGGATGGTGACATGGCTGAACCACAGCTCATTTCTGTCCCTGACCCTGCTGCACAACCCATCACCTCTCTTACTATAGCATGAAACCTTACTCAAAGTATCTCTCCAGAAGGGTGCAGTTACATCTCATTAATGCACATTTAATGGAAGATGGTATAAAACCACAGCATTGTTATGGCCCCTCTCGTCGCTGTGTCACTGCACAGGCGATGCAGACTTTCAAAATTAGATCTCCTGGTAGTGCTACCAGACACATATGCTTGTGTCTTAGCAAAATGTTCTTTGCAAGGGCTTTGGAGATCAAAGACAGTCTGGGCTTGATTGGAAACCAATTATCTACTGCTGTGTGGACCTTTGAAAAAGAACAGGATTTTTATTTTCTTTATCCTTTGATCACCAAAATGAGCAATATAAAGATAAGGAAACGCAGAACAAAAGAACAGCTGTACCAAGCAAAGAGTGAAAAGGGAAAGCAAGGATATGTCTATAGGGTTGTTGGATAGATTAAAAAAAAATATCAGGTTGGTGGATTAGAAAACCCCAACCAGCTACAAGTGTAAGCTCAGTATCTTTGTAACTCAGAAAATCACCTAAATACAGAATTGGAATATAGATTAACCCTGGATGTCCATAGAAAGGAATTGGTTTTGCTCCATATGCAACTGGAATTCCAGAACAGCATGTGCAGCTGATGCCACTTACAGTACCATTTCGGCAGCAGCATCTTGCTGTACCTTTGATCTACTCATTGCCTAATTTCTTCAGCCTTTCTCCTACTCTTTTCCTGGTTTGGCTTCATAGTCCAGGAAAAATCCAGTGCCATCGAGTGTGCTTTGTGGCTCTAGCTCTGACTTGTTTTTGGAGCTGTCAGCAGACTGGGGGCCCCAGGAAGCAGCTGCAGACCCGTTCACTTCTGTAGCACTGCACCCACTTCTACCGCTCTGTTACTTGAATGTCAGTTTCGCTGTCTGGGGTCAGCCCCTGTACTGTGACAATTAACACTGAGCATCCGAAATCTGATAGGGATTTAAAGCAAAGGGTGAGTAGTTGCCACCTGGTGAGAAGAGGAGAAAGGAGGGGGAGGATGAATGAGCTGGACCTTTTCCTTTTTCATCCGGCACACATTAGTGGATCAATGACTGAAATGGATGAGGGTTCTGCTGAAGTGTCACGGCAGTGTAATGATGTAGCTGCTATTAATGGCTGGAGCTCCAGCCCGGAAATTATAGTGGAAGAAATGGGGGGAAAAAAATAAAATAATCAAATCTGAGGGCTCTGAATTGGTGATTTGAGGATTGTAATTTAGTGCTTGTTTTCATATCTCATAAAATGGCTACTGTGCACATTTTCAGAAGTTTGCCTGTTAGTTAAGGAAGGAATAAAGGCAATAAAGTGTGTTTGGTCACGATTCTCTCTCTATTCCCCATGTAGGGTGGCTCTCCTATAAATCAAGATCTATTTCATGCTTTTTAGCAGACCTGTTTGCAGTGGAGAAATGTACCTTCAGCCCTCTGGCTGTCTGAATTTAGAGCAGATGTACAAAATATTATAGTTTATATGGCCTGTGAACCCAACATATTTCAAGATCGAATTCCTATTACACTAAAATCACTGGCAAACCCATGGTTACCTTCAGGCAACCTGGATCTAGACATAGTGAAAAACCACAGTAACTGACCAAAGGAAACCAAAAAACCCACAGCAAAAGCACCTCATCTTGCAAAATTGTTGAAATGGACAGATCTGCTGTTGTCAGCCGAATCTCTGACCTCAGAGAGGCTGTACCCTTCCACCAGCAGCTTGACCGATATCAGGATCCAACAGATTTTTTTCCATATTGACTTTCTTTGCACACCCCTTCCACATTAATTAGACAGGTCAGAGGAGGGAGCACGAAGGGAGGGAATTCATCTCCCTCCTCACTGAAAATGAGGAATGTCTGCTTCTGAGCCACTGAAAAGTGAACACACAGAAAGCTGTCTGTAAGAGCACCACCTCCACTCACACCTTTCAGCACTAACCTGCTTTTTGTCACCTGCTCTGAGGCTTTTCCCTTTGTCCCTGCCACAGACAGCTGCTGTAGCTGCTGCGGAGGCTACGGATGCCCATACTACAAAGCAGGCAGGGGGAAAGCATCCAGCACGGATTCTGTGACAGCTGAGCAGAGCACTTGCAGTTAATAACTGCTCCTGAAAAGCAGTTCCCACCTAAACTCCACGGCAGTCAGCCCTGCCAAGGCAAGGGGACCATCACCCTTCACATGCTGCCATGACATTGCTGGGAAACCCGCTGTCTCCACTCCCAGCCCTTTTTGCCTGCCCAATGAATTCTCCACAGCTCTCTTAGTGGGTGCTTCGATGCATGGCTAAAAAGGGGTTTTCTTCCCTAATTTCAGACTCCTAACTTCTGTTCTGTGCTTCCTAAATAGCAGAGGCTAAACGACAAGGCAGCTTGGGGTGAGCAAGGAGAGGAGACCATGAGGTAAACAGCAGCGGATGATGGGGCATAAATATTTCAGAGGAATGTGCCAGCGTAAAAGGCTTTAGCTGCAGCTATTCCTCCTGAAGGGTCAGGTTGCAAAAGCCTCTTCCTCACTCCCCCGGCGTCTGCCTCCCTGGCTCTCGGGCGTGGACACATCCAAGTGCGTAATAAATTTCAGGGATGGAGGAAGCAGGAGAGCCAGTATTTACTCTGCACTAGTAAAACAGTCCTTATAATTCTGCCTTGTCGCTGGCTAATTAAAGCTTGCGCGGCCCCTTCGTCATCAGTCAAAGGCTGCAAGCCCTGCTCCTTGCCAGGCAGTTCTGCAGCCCTTAGACCCAGCCTGATGTGTATCTGACTGTTTGATCCTAATTGAGGCGATCTGTGTGAGCCACGTTCCGCATGGCTGCCTGGACACTCACCAGCAGTGCTTCATAATGGTAATTGGCACATCAGCAGTTTGACCCTTTTCTAACAGACTATTTCCTAGAAGATGCTTCACTGCAACTGGTATTTATCTCAAAATACACGTTATACAACCCCCCCACCCTGTATCACTCTACCCTAATGATCCAAAACACGGATTCAGTGTGCTCTAGGGATTACTTATGCACAGGTTCAAGAGGTTGCTCCCTGCCCCCAGCCCAAGCCCCCAGCTTATTTATCCCCAGAGCAGAGGCAGCAGAAGGGGATGATGCATCTGCTCCTCACCTACCCTGGTTGCCAGGGCTGGTTGCCCTAAATACATTTGGCATATCCAGCAGAACTATGTTGCTCTGCTGAGCTTTCAGCTTTGCTGAGAAGAGGGGAACATCTTTGTTCTGCTTAATTTTAATGGGAGCCAGAATCCAAGTCCTCTTAAGCAGCTTGTTAGTGCAAAATATCCTGTTTATAAAGATTGATAAAGAACTTGGGAAATTACTGAAGACCGTGGGCTGTACCATCAGCTATGAAAGCCACAGTGGGCCCAAATGCTGTGCACACAGAAGTATCTTCAAACCACTTGACCCATGTGAGTTAGGGTACATGCCAGCTCAGGAACTCTTTCTATGGATGGATTCAAGCAGTGGGACTGCCCTGTGAATAAGAAGGTTGTTCACAGTCCAACTTAACTTCATTTAACATTGATGTTTTGTACACATGCAACAATCAGGTTGCCTGGAGAAAGGGAAATGGAGCAAAATCTCAAGTTCTGGTTCATCTGAGGGCTCCAAAGTTCCACTTGTGCCCCAGAGAGCTCAGCTGGCCTCTGTGCATCACAGCATCACAGCCACAAGATAAAAATCCTGCACTGTATTTCTGAAAAGAAAACTGCTGTCAGAGTCTTGAGATTCAGAGGCTTTGCTGGTGGAGCATGGGGATTTTAAAACAGCTTGTTTAGTGTACGACTTTAGTGATCAGGAAACATCCAGCTGTCCAGTAGACAGTGTGACCAACATTTGGGTCCACACACAATCAACTAAACAAGCTACTGCCCTCCCCTTAAAGAACTTGGTTTCACTGACTGACTGTCTCCAAGCTGGGGCTGATATTGAACACTACTAACCCCTGTTTTGGGTTGTACAGTTTCTTTAACCACTGTATGGAGGAAAATACTGATGGGATAGCCTTGCTCATTGATAGGTTTTCCTTCTGGCTCTGATTATGCAGAATGGTACTACAAAAGAAGCCATCAAAAAGCCAATGAAATATTGCAAAAGATACATTAAAAGCTTATTCTTTCCATATTTCTATGTTTTTCTCTGTCCATCTCTCTATGTAAAGTCAACTGACTATATTTACATTCAAGATACATAATCAACACAATTTTAAACTCCTTCATGGGAGTTAGTTTCTTTACTAGATGTATCTTAAGAAAATATGGATTTTCCTTGTCAGGCCCACTGCTCAGAGGTAAATAATTCAACCTTTAATTAATTTATTAATTTTTAATTAATAGTGCAGATAATAGTGGACAGTTATTGTTTCTTCTTTTGCCTTTTCCACTTACCATGGGATTTGGAAAAACACAGTTTAACATATTCAACAAAATTTCACTAAGAATAAATGTTCCTTCTGACATTGTGTAACTCTCAGGGTTGGTTTCACTTCACACAGGAAACAAATCTCCTATGTATTACTTGAAATTGTAAGGAAAAAAGCATAGAACCAACACAGGGGTCCCAGCTTCTTGTCCTCTAAAGGTCAGCTGTGAGGATGTGACACAGCGTTGAACTGCCGGTGCAAAAGAAGCCAAAACATAAAAGAAAGTACTAAAATAAGAAAGAAGAAAAAGACAACTTGCAGAATTCCAGGTCACCATATTGTAGTTCCCAGAACATCCAATTGCTGTGTAAATATTGCTTAATTAAATGTACCTAGATTGACAGCAATATTTAACTCCAATTTCATTAGAACTGAATCACTACCTGCAATATTAATTCCAGATACCACAGCAGACGCAAACTGGGAGCAGGTCTGAATTTACCACCTGATCAAGAATTTATGGGGCAGGTCCAAAAGCATCAAGTTGAAGGACAATATTAATTTATTACAAGGTCATGCAGACCTCTACCTCCTAGATTCATATTCTCTGCTCCCAGCTTTACAGAAGACCTGTAGAAAGGCCAACTGTTTAGTCTGAATGTCATGAAGAAGAATGAAGCAAATATGGCCACCCCTTCAAATTTTAGCCTCCTGGAGAAATCTGCTACTACATCAAACAGAGATTTATCTTGGATGCTGTGGGAAGGGAAAGGCATTTTGGTGCATGGAGCAGTGGCTGAGTGGGAAATCTGACATGACTACAAAAAATGGACTTATGATCTGTAGCAAATAAAGGTCTGTCAATCAGATGAAATGTCAGACTCTGCTAAACTAAATGGGCTTGTTTATCACTGTAATTATGTAGCCTTACAATGACAAGGTACTGCATATACATGTCTCACTCTTTGCCAGGAACTGTTCTGCAGAAACACGGTAAATTTAATTATGAAAAGAGGAAAAAAAATTCCTCTATTTCATGATCTATCCACCCCTGCAGTGATTACTCTGGGGAAATTCCCACTGAAGCCAAGCAGATGGTTCCTACCTTGTTGTACGCCCAGCTTATTTTCTTTTAAGCTATGAAGTGGTTTACAATGCCATTTTTCTCTGGAGCTGCCTTGAATTTGTCAGACTTCTGACTGTGTGTGAATTCCTTTTTATTGTATATGTGAATGAATGGCTTAGTTTATTTTTTACCCCAAATAACAAATCCTACTTTGGATTCTTATAAATAAGGACATGAATCAGAGAAGTATCTAGTCCAAACTTGCTTTCACCAACATGACTCCCATTGACTTTGTTACAAGCGAGTCGATAATCAGATTTAATGTCACTGAGCCAACTTGTCTCTGGTGCATTTCCAGAAACATCCGTATTGACCTCTTAAGATTTGCCTAAGGACCAATGATGTGTATTTCTGCTTCTAGGCAATCCCTTACTCCCTTTTTTGCAGAGATATGCGAGTCTGCAGCAAACTTGAACAGATGTTGGTTCGATGAGAGAGCTGCCTGCCTTCTCTGTGCCTGCTGATAACCCCCACTGGTCCTGAGGGCAGGATGAAATATGACTGGGATACTCTCCAAGGCAAACCTTGCCCTTGTGTCAGAAGCCAGCTCAAGCCCTACACACTGTTCAAGGGAATTACCCAGAACAGAAGTGTGGTATTGGATTGTTCTCAGCAGAAAGGTACATTTCTGCTATTTCTCCTTTCTGCTCAAAAAGATCCCAGGCTAGCAGGGGTCTCAGAAGAAACATCAGAGGTGTTTTGGATAACGGATGAGCACTGATTATGTCTCTCAAGAAACTTTTCTTTAAGTCAAATCTTTGTAAAACTAGATGTGCCCAGATTAAAGGCTATACCTAAATTGGCAGGTGCCTGGCCAGGGAATGGTATATACTTTATCTGATTTGAGACTATGTAGCTCCAAGGAGTTCTTTAAAGAGAGATAAATCATTAATCCCCACAATCAGTTCAGAGCAGCCAGAAAAGAAGATAAAGTTCCTGTGTCTTTGTGCCACATATACCTCCGGGCATCTTCTAACAGATTTCTCTGCAGTTTGAATTCAGCTCTCTACTTCAGAGTCAGAGACACAGAGGGAAGCTGTGTTTGAAAGCAAAGAAAATAGCTGAAATCTCTCATGAGATATAATTTTAAATGGACATTGTTGGGGGATGGGGGGAGGGAGTTACTTGCAAGCATTATGCTGTATTTTTTCTCTGATATCCATTAAGAGCATACACAATACCTGGATGACTTAACCTGTGACCATTATTTATTGTAACCTACTTTTTTCCCTAGAGTGAATGCCTGAATTCAAATCTTCCATTTATTGCTAAGTGCACTTCTGGGAAGGGTAAATAGAACAGCAAAGGCCTAGATCCACAGGCAAGAAGCACACAGCAGTCAGACCCAGTAAGTTGAAAAGTGGCCATAAGTTGAAAAGTGGCCATAAGTGTCCCCTTTGCTCCCTGGCTAAGGCTGACCCCGGCAAAAACGAGAAGACCCCGCAGCCTGCTCACTCCTCCAATGGTTTGCTTCAATCTCTCACTTGTTACTGTGGAATAAAGATGCTCCCCCTCTTTGCAGGCTTTGGGGAGAAAGTGTTCACCTAGGAAAGGCTCCAGTGCCAGTGATTTGTGTGATGCAGTGATTTGCCACAGCATCTTTGATGCAGAATTAGTGTGATGATCAAAGCAAGTTTAATCAGCTCAGTGGTCTGTAAGGGGTTGCAGCCCCTCCTGCCTGCCTGTAACTGGCCAGGATGTCTCCTTCACTTTGGACAGCAATGATACAAGGAAAACCAATAATAGCTCTGTGGCCAGACTTCCCCCAGGCATGTTTTCACCCTCATCCTTCAATGGGAGGACAGATGGAAATATGAATTAGGAGTGGGAGATGTTGCCAACTCTACCCACAGAGGGAAGGGCTTCTGAGGGAAGGTTGTCCTTTCTATCTGTTCCCTGCCCCATGAAACCTCTGAAACAGCTCAGATTTTCAGCAGCATTTAGGAGCAGGCGCCTATGAACTGAAGCTAGGCCTTCCAGCATCATATGAGGCCGTTGCTTTCGCTGCTGACCCCAGGCACAAAGCACAGTTGATTTTGGAGACATGGTGATGATTCTCTGACACACAAGTATCTCCCTATGAGCATCTGGTCTGGCTCCACTATTGTTTCATGCTGGTCAGACTGCATAAAGCTTTCTGGGGAAAAGGAAGTTAACCTTGTTGCTGAATCTCACAAAACCCACAGTTTTCTGGGTTAAAACAGTTAGACTTGGAACCTAGTTCCAGATGAATGCTTCTGAGGAGGGAAGCAGATCCTCTTTTAGTTTTCTGGATGATTAAGCTGTGCTTAAAAGAATGATGAAAAAGTCTCACAAGTCTTGTTTAATACAAGCTGCTATTCTAGGTTTCATTCCTCCCTCAGCTGGTATTTCCTGCTCTCCAAAATGCAGGGGAAAGCTAAGATGTTATTTAACAGGATTTATCTGAAAGAGGAATCCTTATACTCTGCTATGGCATGAGCAGCATGGGTGGCTGGGGAGCTGTGTGGCTGGTACCTGCCTGAGAGTGTGTGCTGTGCAGACAGCCCCGCTGAGGGAAAAGCAGAAAGGCTGCTATTCCAGAAATCTGCCTCTGCCATGTCCTAGAAAAATCTAACTTAAGCTTCCTTTTAGAGGATTTAAGTGGGGAAAAACCTTTTTTTTTCAGCACAAGAGGTAACTTTCCAGCAGCTGGATCCATCAAACACAGAGCTGTTACAATAACTGTTCTGTTATCGCTGAAAAATAATAATTCAATTATGAAATCAGAGACTACTTCCAGAGTGCCTCTTTCCTGGTGCCAGTAGTGAATGGGCAGGTTCCCATATTAACTTTCTGAGTTGCTGTCATTTGTAGCAGTTCATATATTCCAACTCTTTCCCCCTTAAGCTCTTTTGGACTGAAACAACTAAAAGCTCCTTGTAGTTCATTCATCGGGGCTCTCAGTTTGGCAGAGGATCAGACTGACGCCAGGACAGCCACGGCCATGGGATTTTTTTAAGGACGTTTAGTTCCTGCCATCTGTCTGTTGGCTCAACTCTAAGAAATTTAGATTGTGTTGCCTTCACAAAGTTGTTTTTTTCCCCCTTGGATTGCTGTCAGGATATGCAATCTGTCTCTGTGAGTGTTCCAGTGAGACAGCACTTGAGATGCAATAAAATGCCTCCGACTCTTACATGCGTTAACTTTATTTCTTCATAACAGGTGATGAAAACAGTGCACTACCATGCATGTCACCTGAAGGGCTGTGAGTACAAAGAGGTTCAAAACTTTTAATGGGAATTTACTGTATTTTAGGAAGTCTGTAACAATATTTTCTATACCATTTTCTAATTTTGTCCTTTTAGACCAGGTTTTTGATCAAGCTGAGGTGTGGGAATGAGTGAATAGTTTTTGGGCTGCCACTCATTTGGACTGGGGCTTTCCATGGTTGGGCCATTTCACTCAACGGTGCAGGCAATGAGGAGAAAGTGGGAGTAGCTGCACTGCTTCTGGTTTCCTCTTGTGTGTGTGTAATGTCGTTACATTCCCTTTATTTTTCACATTCCTTTCCCCTGAGATGTTTGGAAGAAGGTGGTATTCCACAGGTGCTCTGGTACCCCTCCCTGTGAGCCTGGATTTGCCCCACCCCAAAGGTGTACCTCTGAGCTGGGGCCCTAGGTACCTGACCCATTTTCATGCTGGGCATATGTACATACAGCATTAAAGTTTTAAACTCAGAAGTGGTTTATGAACCATTCCCATGAGAACAGGGAACCTCTACTGGAAGATAGGATCAGAGGTCACACATCTCAAGTGAGCTGTTCTTAGGAGATTTCTGCTTTCATGAAACTTGGGATATATCTGAACTGAGCTGTGTTTTGTGATCCTGTTTTCACAAATGACTTAAGAATGGGACACTCCCAGTGATGTGTCTGAAGGTATGACAGATCCTGTCTGTTTGGGGGAATAGATCACGAGCCCACCAACATTTAAGATATGATTTTAGAGTCTGCTTGAAAGGCCACCTTAGATTAAACCTTTTACCTTAGAAGGTCTATTTACATTAAAGACCCTAAAAATATCACATTGATAGTGTGTTACTGGATGTAACGCATATGAAAGAGACATTTTGTTTATAGAACAAAACCATAAAAATCTAAAAACGTGGGAGTGCAGATGGTTAATATCTGTGTCCTCTTCTAACTGACAGCTTTGAAAAACTACTGTCTTAGCTAGAAAACACAATCACTATTTTAACAGACCTTTCCAGTCCTACTTGATTGCACAGTTCACATTTTGTGTATACAGCTGAAGTCCAGCTAAATTGTCTTTGCTTTTAGCTGACTGCAGTAATTCTGCAGACAATGATGATAAATCTGCAACAGATAAAAACTGGGTGTTTTCAGTTTCAATAAAAATTAGTTATTTTTTAAAGTGGGAATAGCAACAAAGAGGCACAAATTAGACAATGTAGGATTTAGATAAATTTAGGGTTACAACAGCTCTCTTGCCCTCAGCCAGTATAATGAATAATTTAGAGCCAAATATAGGGGCACTCCAGGACTAAAGTATTGCATTATCTAATTTCTGTTGTTACTGTGAAGTGTAAGCAGCAAGCTTATTAAATATGAATGGAGTAATCAGACAAATTCTATGACTGTGTGCGTGAGCTTCTCATTAATGTTTCACAAAGAAGCATTAAGAAAGACTAAACAGAATGCACTGGATTTAAAAGTAATAAATATACTCCAGAAACAAAGTGACTTAATGACCTCCCTATGAAAAAAACAGCTTAAACCAAAAGGATACTCAAGTATCCTCACTGAAGTAGTAATTCAAGGAGATCATCTTTTGCACATCCCCTGTTACCTTCTGATTGTCATCTGCCAAAATACCATTGCCACAGTACATCCATTTAGTGCCCTTTCAATGCTACAGTTACACACTGGCAGTCTCAGCGACCACAGCCTATCACAGTTTTATTATAGCACAGGTTGTTTGCTACAAACTGTAGGGCTGGCTTCTTTGTAGGACACAGAATGTACCTAAGTTAACAAGTAGGGCATGATTTTGAGCATCCCTTAACTCTCATTGTTTTCAACAGAGAGCACTCCCGGGATCAAAGTCGTCAGCTGTGTAAGTGAATATTGCTTCAAAGTGAACTTCTAAGCTAAAAGAAAAAAAAATGATTTGGCCTTTTTTCAGCTTTCCAGGAAGGAGTTTTCAACATCTAACAAAGGAAAAAAATTCTTCAGTTTATTTTATTATTTGTATTTGAGATTGGATGCACTGATTTTCCTTTCAGAAGCAAAATATGAATCAGGATACCACAAACTGCCGTTCTGTCCCTCATCTCACAGTGTAAACAGAGGTTCAGATTAAAGGACATCAGTTTAAATTGGAAAAATCCAGACTGACTTTCCAGGTGATATTGGATGTATACCTCTAGCAAACACAGTCTTTTTCCTAAGCAAACATATTTCTACATAAACTTCTCATTATCATTTCCCCACAGTGATTACTACAAAGAGCAAACTTTCTCTTTGTCCATCTGTCTATAAAATATCCTTACGCATCAAGCAAGATAAAACAGCCAATGAAAGAAAGATGCAAATAGATAAAAACCTGGAAGAAATGGCAGAAAACTGACATTTATTTGACTCCATTTTACTTTCTTATTTAGAAGAAAAGCACAGGACTTCAGATGTGACAGGCAAAAAGATAGTCTCATCTTAGCGTTGCTCATTGTCCACGATCAAGATATGGGATGGGAGAGGATTGGATAAACCAGATGGAGTGGAATATTGATCTAGATATGTGTGCTGCTCAAAACATTTCTTACTTTGCTCACACAGATACAGCAAATATAGAGCACCATTTTAATGACTGCAATCCAGCAGAAAAAATGCAGAATGGCCATCACCTTTTTGATTCAATTTTTAACAAGGTATCTGTAGAATCCGTTTTCTTGCTGCGATTTTAAGTCCAATGATATGAAAATAAAAAGCAGACATTATCAATTTAATCTTACAGCTGTCAATTAGCATCTTTACAGACTCTAAAGCCTAAACAATTAAAAGTTGAATAATTTATGGCAAATGGAACAATTTCTGTTGACAGTATTATAACATGCATTAGAAATATACTTCACTGCCTGAAGCTGCTTGCTTATTGATTCTGGAGTTCTCATTAGTGATGTAATTAGCAGTCTCCACCAGGGGCAATGGCTACTTTTGTTTGTCTGCACTTCTGAATTAATTGGAACTAATCCATGGTTACTTGTGCTTATTTAGGGTGAGATTCCACCAATAAAAGAGGATGGAGGAGGTGTTGCTCTCATACCAGCAGGTTATCATCCAGGCAAAAACCTGCCAGAGTGGTCCAAGTCCTCTGGCCAGGGAATACAGCAAACATCTCCTCAGCTTCAGTTTCATTCTTGGGACAATGGATAGCAAATCCACAGCTTTGACCTTCTTATCATAGGTATTTGCTTGGGCTGATGATGTTTACAAGCATTGCACAGTTAAGGGGGTGAATGATCATGTAGAAGATGAATATGGGGAGCGTGCCATCCTTTGAAAGAGTTAGAGCCCAAAGGACTGAATCCTTCTAGGGAACAAAAGAAAGAAGGTAGTTTGGAGGAAACTGTTAGAATTAGGTTGAGGAAGGCCAGTTTCTGCCTGTGTGGGGGATGACTGTTGTGGGGATATCTCCAGTCAGATAAGTAATTTGTTGATTAATGTCATCTCTGGGGGGATGTCATCTACTTACATCTTACGTTCCCACTCCTCTTGGCATGAAGATGATTAGCTATTGCCCTTTGTAGTGTTTCTGTACAGCCTTTCTTCTTCATTGTGAGCAGAGATACTTTTAATACTCATAGCATATAGTAGACCAAAACTTTTAAGAAATTGCTACATTTGGGGCTGTAACTCCAGGACCTTTTTGTGGAGTGAACCTTCATGTCTGTGCAGAAAAGCTTTGCAGCTGGCCGTTGACTTTCTTGCTGTGAGTCACCCAGTGTGGATCATTCTTGGGAGGGATATGAAGACTTGTCAGACTGGGAGGGAAGACTAATCAGTGACAAATGATGTATGCTATCCTACTTGTGAAGAGAAATATTTCACTCACTAATATAACTTGTGTGCTTGCCTAGTAGACCCCCTTCCTCCATGGAACATGGAGGATGCAGGGAGAAGGAGAACAGCTATCAGGCATCAGGCAGCTTCACTTGTAATATACAAAGCATCAGGCATTCAGTAAAGTGTGGTGAGGCACCCACTACTATCCATCCTCAGTTCTGTTAATGATGCTACATGACCTTACCAGTGCAGAAAGAGGCTCTGCAGCTGTGCCCTGGAGGTCAAGCTTTGCATCTCATAAAAAGATAAAGTAAGCATAAGGAAATCAAAAAAGTAAGAAAAGCTAAGAATTTGGGAAGGAATGGAAAGCACAACAGGTTTGTCATGCCATGCTATAAAACCATAGCATGGCCATATTTTAACTGATGAGTAAAATACTGGTCACCCCGTACCAAGAAGTTTGTTGTAAAACCTAAAAGTAGATAGAGAAGGTAGTTACAATCATAATGACAATCAGAACCAACAAATAGCCTCTGTCTGAGGGGTGACTAAATAGAAAGCTTCAGAAAGACTTAATAGGATTCTTCACACTGAGAAGAGACAGATGAGGGGAGAGTGAGATATGATTTAAGGTCTTTCAAGTCATGAGAGAGATGGAGAAAACAAATGAGTGAATTCTTCATTTTTCATTGTACTACAATTAGGAGGTACCTAGTGCTAGTCAAGGTAGCTCAAAATAAAGGACAAAATAAAAGGGCTGCTTCATACAAACTCCAATTAACTGGAGTAAAAGCTGCATGTACATATGGCTTCAAAGTTATTAGGTAGATTAGATAACAGCAGGAAGACCCATCGATACTGGTTAAATATAATGGTCCACATTCAAACTTTGGTTAAAAATGCCTCCAACCGCTGACAACAAGAAGCTGGGAGAGTACACAAGGGAAGAAGGAAATCCTTGTGGTTTTCATTCTTATGCTTTCCTAAACCTTTTGCTTCCAGTGGTGGGCTGGGGACCTGAACTGGCCCAGCTGTTCCTGTAGAGGAGATGGCTCTGCCACCACTGCAGTTACAGTACACTGAATCTGGAAGTGCAGTAGTGTTTGGAAGAGAAGCCCTTCACTCTCCACAAGCAGGGACCTCATAGGCTCTAGCTTTCTTGTGTCAAGAAAATGACACAATATTTCTTTAACTCTGACATGAGTTTAATGCTAAATGTTGAAGGTGGCTTTTTTCTTGAGGAACAACCTGTTCACTCAAATAGGTGAGGGAAGGAGGTAATTTCAGGAGCTTAGGTATTCTCTTTGCTCCACATCCATCACAAACTGCTAATCTTGAGTCTATGTGTATGTCCACATGACAAGAACCACAGATTCACAGAATATTAGGGGTTGGAAGGGACCCTGAAAGATCAGCTAGTCCAACCCCCCTGCCAGAGCAGGATCACCTAGAGTACATCATGCGGGAACACAGCATGAGTTGCCAAAGGGCTGATTATTCACACGTTTATCTGAATGCTGAAATTGTATGAAGACAGTTGAGAAACAGGGTATAGATTTAAACTGTTAGGGAAGCTACAGATCTAATTTCTTCCTGTTTCCCAGTATTTTCAAATCAAACCTGAATGTTTTTCAAGAACACACTTCAATTCAACTCGTATTTTCTAGCTGAGGCATTTAGAAGCTTCTCAGATTTAATAGTGTCTAGGTCCATTTAACCTTATGTTCTGAATTTACGGAAGGGCAGGTTGGAATTGAATTGTCCACATAAACAACCCTTCATGTGATGCTTCCCTTCTTTCATATGCACATCTGGGGAGTTCTTCATTGTTCTCAATTAGGATGCAGCTCCTTGGAATATTATTTCTTTGACAGCAACTGTAACAAGAAACTGTACAAATTTAAATAAGAGCTGAGAATCCCATTGAGACTTTTATTAGTAACAAAATCAAAGATCTGAGAAATGTATTTTGTTTTTCTTTCCCTCACCATCACTGAGTCTTTTGATTCCAGACTATGCTTAGTACTCTGTCAATACAGACACACCTGGATATGTATCAGACATTAAAACTAATTTCCAGTCTGTAATAGATCTGCCCTTACTTACTGATGCAATGTGCTTAGACTGGGTCCATAAGGAGCAATTGAAATTGTATCACATTTCTCTGTACCTCTATACCATTTGTGACCTACCAGTAGTCAGGAAAAATTGCTGTTCTTTTGTTTAGCAGCTTTTGAACAGCTAAAACCAATTGAATGCTACTGCATTCTCTCCAGTTCAACTCAAATTGACACTGCATTGAATCAGCTAACCAAAACCTTTTCTTGTCTAAACTGTTCCCAATTAGAAATAACCTCTTTAATTTCAGAGAAGCCAGAATAAAGGTGGAAAGAAAATATTCCTAAAAATAAATAAGAGCCTAGATGTAAAATCCAAACTGGTGTAAATCTTAACCACTGATCTCTTCTGAACAAAAGACAAAAATCTGTCCATGAAATACTTGCAGGTTAGGAATCTTTCCTCATGGGGAGAATGACTAACAAAAACTGCCAAACCTAGGATTAGTGTATGTCATGTGTAGTTATATTTTTCCCTTTTATGCAGTAATTGACATTCTTTTTTCAAAATTGCTGCAGTTCAACAAGATACTGAAGAACCTACTTTTGTTCAGAAGAACCGCTCAAACATGATGAATTATGTTCATCTGAATGGGACCAAATGAACTAACAAGTTGAAGAGTTATTTATCTATGCCTTATTATCCAAACAGATGGAACAGTCAGAGGGAAAAAATTCTACCTATTATTTCAGGCTTTGATAGTTCCTATTACAGTCAAAATTTCACTAGCTGACAAGGGAGCAGTTTACACATCCAGGACCTAAACTTTCAAACAGATGCAACTCTTTGTTTTTACAGGAAGAACACGAGTTGTAATTGACCTCCCTGCAATTATTTGCTCTGATTTGGACACAGACAATAAAGCTGGAATCGTAAAGTGAACACAAATACCAAAATGGCTTGTTGCTACTGCATGTACTTTAAAAGCTGTTATGCAGCATCATTTTATTCAGCATTGTGGTCTGTGAGCATTACCTCACTCTGAAGAACACTCTGAAAGCACACAAAGAAGTGAGCATCTTTCTGGAGAAGGTACAAGGAAATTTTGCATCTCTTCTGCACAGACAAGTAATGGAATTCTCTTCTGCAATAGCACTCATCTGCTGTTTGCACATACTACAGCTACCACCCACTATCTCTTTTCTATAAAGCATAATTGTACCAGATCATCGAGGCATTACTTTGTGCAATTCCAGTGACCTGAGTGGAAGATTTGGCCTGCCTCTACTAGACCTGCCATGTTCCACGCATAAAGCAACATCGTCCTTTCAGCCATTTACTGAGCTCCTTTATTAAGGTTGCAAATAAAGTCAGTAACTCTAATCATGCTTTTGGTTCTTGTGGATCCTGGCTTGGCTAGGAATCATTGGAGATAAACATCTCATTTCAAATAGGCTACTGAGCAGATGGTAATGACTTTTAATCACAAGCAACATGAGGCAAATCTGAAATAATGCCCTTGAGATGAACACTTTGGTACATCATTCCCACCATTTTGAATGCTGAATAACCTCGCCCCATGAAGAGCGCTATGTGTGATTTATGTACACTTATACTTCCACCTCACTAAAACACTGACAGTCATTAATAGGTTTTCACAATTCTTGTTTTGGGCCCTTATCCAATGGCCACCGAAGTCAAAGCAAACCGCTTCTTTCTAAGCCTTCAAAGACTCCATCTGCTGCAATAACAAATTGTTGTGTTTTAATTGCTGATGCAGAATTCTGGGAGACCTACAAGAACTTCCCGCTCAATCTGAAAATGAGAGTAGGGGATAGTTTCTTTAGGCACCTGAAACCNAAAAAAAAAAAGAAAAAGAAAAAAGGTTTCTGGAAAAAAAGGCTTTCTGCAATTTGTAAAAACAGTACCGGGGGTCAGACACTGACCTTCAGCTCATGCCCTGTGCCTGTGTCAAGTTAATTACATCATGTTAGACAATTCTCTGCTTAGGTCAGTCCTGAGAAGGCAATACGGGGAGTTTTTTCACAGGCCCCATCTGCCGTTGCATTATTGGAAAGCTGAGGTGCTCTTTGCATTAAGGACATCGTTATGCCAACAGTGGAGCTCTCATTTCTGCATAATCTCTCTCTGATCCTTTGTGATGTTTTCAGAGCAGTCTGCTGACCCAACAATACTGCTGGGCATGACGATGTGACAGGTTTGCTTTTCAGTCCTTGGGCTGCAATCTCCTTGCTCAGAACCTCAATAACACCATTTCTTAATAGTAATGTTTAAATAAGTTTTCTTGAGCTTGCTTACAGAGCAATCTGTGGATAAGCTCTTTATAACAGGGAATTGGTGAGAATAGTTTTCAAATGGTTAGCCTGCCTAAAATGTGTCTGCAACAAAAAAAATCCATCATGGTTTACAGCATGCCTTCAAGAACTCTGTTTAAATTTTACCTCCATTTAAATCAGTAGTAATTTTCCCTCAAGTGTAGCTTTGCCATTTTACCTTCTGGAGAAGGACTCTGACACCCCACTTCCATCTCCTGCAAAGATGGCTGCCTCTACCACTCACCAGGGAATCCACGCCTGCAGCTTATGGTAACAGCAAATATTTCCGCAGCCAGATTACAGCTATGTAGATGAGATCTAAGCAAATAAGGTGCCTAATTAATAATATGCACAAGAGGCATGTAGGGGAGGCTTGTCTGCATTGCTGGTGGCAGGAAGCCACTACCCATCTCATCAATGTGGTGGTGGCAGCCTGCAGCTGGAAGCTCGGCCTCATGCAGCTGCTGTGGAAGGCATGGGCAGGCAGGGAGTGAGCTGCTGACTCTGGTGATATAGGCTGAAAAACCACACAGGCACCTTGATCCTGCTCTGTGCAGAGACAGCCACTGACTTCAGCTGGAAGATTTGCTTCTCTCAAGCTCTGGAAAGGATTGAGAGCATGCATAGCCCTTAGCTTCCTCACTTCTCCCCAGAACAGTGTCTCTTCATGGGTTCATCTGCAAGCTCTTACAAAATAAATGAAATACACAGATGAAACATCATGGTGCCTTGCTTGAGCATACGTTGCTTAAATGCCTTGGGAGTGTTGTCAGAAATGAGTCTGTACAAATCCGGCCTTAAGAGGAAAACCCCCATGCTGTACTTCTCTACAGAAGCAAGAGATCTGAGAGGAGCCTGCCTTCCCAGGGCTCTCTCGTATGCCACATACAAAGGCAGGAAGATTAATGCGACTACTCAGCAGGAGGCAATTCTTTCAAGTTGGGATGAAGGTAGGGTGACTAACACTGCGATTGCTGGGGGACACACGCAGGTTAGCCGACTTCCGCAGCAGTGCCGGCAGGACACCGTGTCTGGAGCTGTGACTGACTGGAGGACTCCATCGGGAGGCGGCCCACGCGAGGGACCCCACCGGCCAGAGGCTCCCCCCGCCACGGCCTCGCCGCTGGCTGCCGGCCGTGTGATGGCAGCCCGGCTCGGCGCCCAGCTGCCGCCCCTTACAGCCTTCCCGCCGCGGCTGGCTCTCAGGCGGACTACATTTCCCAGAGGCCCCCGGGCGGGGCGGAAGGCAGGCTGTCGCAACAAGACGGCTGCTCTTGCCGGCGGGGCCTGTCGGGAGCATGGCCGCCAGAGAGGCGGGAGGGGTTGTGCTCGGAAAGTCTGCCGAGAAGCTCTTCTCTCTGAGTGGGCTGTTCGCGGTGTACAAGCCCAAGGGGCCCACCTCGGCCGGCGTGCTCAACCTCCTGAAGGAGAGGCTGCTGGCAGGTAGGCGGCTGGGCCGGGGGACATGCGGTGATGTGCAGGCTTTGCAGTTTGGGCCCGGAGGTTCGGTGGAAAAGCAAGGAGATGTGATAGGGAGGCAGGTGTGAGCCCTGCCCGGGGTCCCAGGGCAGGAGCAGGCTGTCCCGAAGTGAACATGTATTTAGCCCTCAAGTGTTTTGGCCTGGGAAGCCCTTCCTGGCATGGCTGTGGGACGGGTGACATGTGGTAGTATGTGTATTTATTAGGATGCCAGAGCTACGGTCCTTGTCAAGCTGCTGCGCCCTGTTTCTCAGCATTCAGAAAAACAAAGGAGAACTTGGGTTTGAAGGGTTTTTTTGGTGGTAGATGATAGCCATGGCATCCTCTGGATATGTTCTGGCTTGCTGTGTTGGTATATTGACCATGTTGCATGATGAGCTGTAAGGCCATACTCACCACTTGCTTATTTGGAGCAAGCATCTGTTACCACCTAAGATACAGCATGATGTGAGCCTTTGTTTTGAAGGGAGGTAAGATTTTCCCCAGAAGAAAGCTTCAGTCCTGCAGTGCACAATGGTGGGGATCCCAGCTTGTTTGGAGAGTTGTCAAGCATGGTCCCAGGGGCAGCATGTACCCACCTCTCAGAATAGGTGTTGTCAGTGTTGGTGAAGCACAACGCTGTCCGGATGTTCTGCTTCAGTCCCACTCCCTGTTCCCATTATAAAAAAAGATCATCAAATGAATCAAAAACACAAAGTGTTTGAAGGAGTTTTAAAATCCTGTGCACAGGCTGAAGAAACTGCTTTTTCTGAATGTGGGGAAGACCAGGTCTCAGGGAATAGGAAAAAAGTATGATCATTGCAGAGGTGTGACAGACTGTGGCCTAGATTATCAATGTGGGGGCTTGGTCATATAATACAAGCTTTTGGGCACTTGCTGATGAGGTAAGAATATGGGCTTTTGGACTGGTGGTTGCTTATTTAGGCTGATTACTCTGTAGTAAACTGTAATGTAGGCACTGACTTCAGTTCAGCTGTGTAGGGAAGAGATTTAGGTGTATCATAACAGATTCCATGATGTGAAAGGCATAATGAAGAGATAACAGAAATAGGTATGGGAGCTTAGCTTGTTTGTCATATTTCCTACTAATAAATAAGGGGCTTTAGAATCTGCAAAGTTCCTGGGGTGATCAGCTGCACAGGAACTGTGGTGGGTTGAGATGATCTGACAGCTTGAAAGCAGCAGTGAGCAAGTTCAGTTCATTGCAGAATGTCCATAGGGCTGCACATGTGCAAATAAACACGGCCCATTACAGGGAATTAAATACAAGAAGAATTACTTAGATTATGTAGTATAGAATTTGTTTACAAGAGATGATTCTGGGGACTGTGCTGCTAGTTCTTGAATGCTTTGTTCATGAAACTTCCCAAGTGAACTGTCAGGTTTTTCAGTAGTTTTTTCTGAACATTTTTTTTATAATTGTACATAAGACTTGGTTAAAATCTAAGTGAAAATAGCTTGAAAATTGAGACTGGGATTAGATCTAGATAAGTCATTGGTCATCTTCACTACAGCAATTTCTGCACTAATCTGTAGTTCAAATATTTGATTTTTATCTCCTTTAACAAGCTGGAAAAATGTAGATTTTTTTCCCTGTGTTCTAAGGTTGTCCTATAATGCTTCCTTTCAATTTCTGTTTGCAGAAGCTGGTGTGCAAACAAATGGGAACAAAAGAAAACAGATTTTGAAAATTGGACATGGTGGAACATTGGACAGTGCAGCAGCAGGTGTTCTGGGTAATGAAAAATATAAATACTGTTATTAAAAGATTTATTTCAGGGAACATTTTCATACCTACATGAAATCAGAGCGGTGAGGAACAATCTGGGATATGCGTGGCAGGCTTTGTGGTTTTGGGGGAAGGGCACATTACTGTGGAGGCGTGGTCTGGGTTACATTTTCTCTGCAGGTACTTTTATATGAATATATTGTATTTATTAACAGAAGGCTGTATTTCTACCCCCCATCACCAAACTCCTGAAATAACTTCTGGGTTATTACATGAAAATACATTCTTGTGTAATAAATTCAGAATTGCCTCAAATTACCAAATTGATGGCTTTTTTTGTTTAACCTGGGGATATATAGTCATAATTTTCTAAAGTATTTGTTCTTAACCTAATGGATTTCTGAGATTTTGAGGGAGCCTTCTGGGTTAGAATACTCACCAAATGAAAGATGTGTAAGAGAAATTCAGCTGCTGCTTTTTTGTGGCTCAGTACAGAAACATTTTTTCCACTTCCTGCCCTGTTTTGCTCAGTAAAGCGTCATCCAAAGAGATTTTGTCTTTTAATTTTGATAGCAATCCACTTACTCCTTTTATTAACAAACAGGATGTATCAATTGCTGGTGTTGAAAAGCTCAGCATTGGGCTGAATTGTTCCCATAGAATACATTGCCACTGGGAGTTTTGTTGATGAGTAATGTGCAAAGTACAGCTTTGTTAAATTGTAGCCTGGTTGTGCTACTGGGCTAGAAGAAATAACAGCAATACTTTTTGGTACTGAAAATCAACAGGTACAACTATGAGTATACGCTGGAAGTAAATCCACTGAATTTTGCTGTAATGACTTCTCAGGAAGAGCTGTGCTTCAAGGGGATGTTTGCTGAGGCTGTTGATCGTAGAGGCTTATAGGCTGGTAATTGTCTTTCCCTGTCACCTGTGAACATTGCAAAATGTAAACTCATTTTGTTCCAATTTCCTGTGCTGTGTGGCTGCTCACTGGAGAGTACCTTGTGTATTGCTGAAGCGGACGTTTGCCTTTTACACAGATGTTCCCTTTGAGCCTGCTACTGCTCATTGTGGGAAGTCAACAGCATTGATCCATAGGAAAAGGAAAATCGCTTGTGCTTTTTAATTGCTTCTCCTAGTGTTCTCTGATCCCCATCAGTCTCCAAAGCCTTCTCCTGTGGCATGAGAAAAAGTAGTTGGGCTTGATGTGCTTGGTAAAGACGGAGAAGTGCGTCACCTTAATACGCTATGGATCGATTAAAAAAGGCACAGGATCTTTCTTTCTACTGCCATATAAAACACAGAGAAAAATCAATGGTAGCTAGATTGTAAGGAGTGGGAAAGGGAATGTGCCCAGATTTCATGTGGATTCAGGTAGGATAACGAGGAGAGGGGAGGACATGACAGAAACAAGTTATTCAGAAACTACGGGTTTTTTATGTTTCTGTTCCTATTGACACCAGTTGTAGATGAGGAAGAACCTTGGAGACAAAGGTCAGTGATCTATGGCATATGAGTGGAAGGCACCTTAGAAACCAGGTTGCATGTGATGGCCCTGCCCTGGTAAGAGACTGCTGAGAGGCAAAATCTTTTGTCTGTTCCCATCTGTGTCTTTCATTGTATTTGGAAGGTGGTGGGAGATGAGAGTCAACTTCTGCTTTCCACTGTTAGGTCTCATATTTTAGATTCAAGAAACACAGACTTTTAAGTCAAGTCTTAGTATCTTGTTTTAGGATCTGTGTAGAGCTGTAGGTCCCAGTTTTTTGCTGTACAGTGGTAATTGTAAATATTTGGCTTATTTCTACATGACAGTTATGAACTGTGCTTCCATAGAAGAAAAGGGCTTTACCTTACGTAAGGAAGATCAGAGGTCCTCTGTTGTAGGAGAATCTAAGCTATTTATTAAAAAGCAGAGGTGAGAGATAGTAATTCTTTTGAAATGGAAGTATATATTATTTAAGCTAGTTAGTAAATGCTATTCAAGAGGTGGGCTAGAGTCTGGCACATTAGAAGTAATAAATTCAGTTAAACCTTGTTAAGCTCTGTGTAGTCTGGCAAGTTTTGTTTATGTCACCTTTCAATAATACATGTGTTACACAAATATGATTAATTGGGAAAATTGCTAGTGTCTTGTTCACAAAAGCCTTCAGTGTCTCTTGAAAATTTATTCTGTTGAATCTCTTGACATTTTTTCAGCAAATTTCAGCTCAGCAGTTATGTTGGTGTCAGTGATGTCGCCATATTGCAAGAAGAGAGCTTGGTTATAAAGTTTGATCTGTGTGCTTATCTCCTTTTCTCAGCTGCGTTGCAGCTCTCTCCTATGTGGTGAATATGACAGGAACAGGCTGAACTGAAGGTACACAGAAACACAAGCACATGTGTGATGAAAACCATCAGAAACAAGAGAAGTAATTGAGAATTGTAGTCTAGTAAGTCTCAATGTAAAGACTGAAAAGCAGTAAAGAACACATACTTCTTAAAAAAAAACCCAACAACCAACAAACCACAACAAAACCCACAAGTCATTGTCTGGTTTGATGCTTTTAGTACTGGTTCCTGGTTAACACAAAGCTGTTTTCCTGCAAGCTCCCTTAACTCCTGCATTTTTATTAAAATCAAGTACATCAGCTGTTGCGCATTCCGTGAGTTGTACATGTCACTAGTTTCCTTCTACAGTTTTCATTTTCTCCTCTTCCTTCTGTTGTCATTGTTTCTTTAGATTGCTGGATGCAGAGACAACCAATTGAAAAGCACATTCAAGGAAAGCATCGTGTTGTATATAGCTTAAAAATAAAATATTAAGTAGAGCTCTTTTCCTCCTGCTGCTTTTATGAAAAGCTGACCTGCAGAATGCTAGTTCAAGGCTGAAAAGGTGGTAGTCTACATACACAGTAATAGGAAGGTTTGCTTCTAAAAGATTTTTGACAGAGGCAATTAGACCTTTTGATTATTTTACTTCCTTGTTCTAAGTCTGATAAACAGTTTCATTATACTATCTTGGCTGCATTACTCTTGGTCACTATCAGCCTTTAAAAGGGCTATTTAGTTACAGTGAAGGCTAGATTCATTAGTGAGCCATACCCTCCATCAAAGCAGAGACGGTGTTAATTGCACTATCCATTTCTTTGGTGATTAAAAGATAAATAAATCCAGGGGTTGAATTAAAGCATTTTAACATTAGATGAAGATTATTTATCTTCTGCTTTAGACTTTTTTCCATTCACTAGTCCTGTGTTGTTGGAATTTAAGAGATACTTTCTCATAAGCATTGACTCTACATGCTAACAGAGCATGAAAGGCTGAATTTCGGATTAGCATATTATTTAGCAATGAATGGTGTTGAATAAGAGAACCACAAAATTGTTTTTGAAGTAGCATTTCTCCTTCTCTCTTTGCAGTGGTTGGTATTGGAAAAGGAACAAAAATGCTGAAAACTATGTTGTCAGGTTCCAAGGTAAGGACTGCTAAATGACTTGTATTAGTGGGGGTTTTTTATTGGGCTTTTTTTTTCATTCTTCTACTGAAGAGCTGCATTAACATACAAATATTTCATCTGTCCTGGATATGTAGTTGATCTGTGTATTTCAGTTCCTTTTTGCATTTAGTCAGAAATTTGATATTAAGAATTTTATATCCAAAATGGTTATTTTAAAGCCTTTGTCGTGGTTTTTTTTTCCTACCAAATTCCTGCTTTACAGGAAGATTTCTGTAAGGCTTGGTGTTTAAAAAAAGAACTGAAATAAAGATTGCACTGTAAATGATGCTTTCAGGATGTAATGATGGTTCAGTTTGTGGTCATTTTCCTTATGGGTAGATAACATAATTGTTATTTAGCTTGCAGTTAACAGATGGTCTTTGTTTCTTTTCTCTCTTCTTAAATACCATAGGGTTTTAAGAGGCACCTTTTGGAATTAAGAGTGTTTTGCATTCATGACAGTACCTATCATTCCAGATTGCAGCTCCTGTAGAGGGGTGCTCTGCTAACACATGGATAGGCACATGTAGGAAGTGAAATGTTAACAAAAGCCCTGTGGCTGCATGAGATAATCCAGACTGGAGCCTTGACAGATAGCCATCTTGTTCATTGCTGCTTTTGATTAGCTGCAGTGTGTTTGGTGTGTGCACTCCAGATTGTAGGTGTTGCATACACAAGTGCATGTACTCCCAAGAATAATCTACCTGTGTTGATTCCTTATTTGCAGGTAAAATCCTGTGGGTTTAGCCATTATTTTTAAATGAGAAGTTTAGGTAAGAATGACAGATGCAGAAATCAATTAAGCCTTCCTGGTCTCATCTTACACTGGGGGAAAGTCAATAGTGGCTCAGCAAATTGATAGCCTTTCTAATGCATTTTATTCTGCTGTTTTTCCCATTCTTTTTGGGTCTGAATACTTCAGCTCTTTACAGGTACTGAACTGGTAACTTGAGGTAGAGTTTGATTGACAATCTTCAGTTCAACTCAAAGGAAAATAATTTGGCAGAAGAGAATACAATCAGGATAAAAAGATGTAGCTGTCAAGTCTGATCCAAGAATTACTGTAGTCAGTGTCAGTCTGTATGGACTGTAATGGGTTTGGGTTTGGTTTATAGGGCAGGATTGCAGAGGCAACTGTGTTTGGAAACACGCAGTAAGCAGCTTGAGCTGGATTTACAGTGGACTTGTAAGCAGTTACCAGTCACCATCTCCTTTGAAAGAGCTTTTCAAGTTAAAAAAGGCACTGATATACTTCAGCTAAATTACGTTGTCATAGACAAATGTGTGAAAATTGATTTAAAAACATGTAAAGCAATTGAAGTATCTCTTAAGCTACTCTTCCCAGTGGTAGCAAAACAGTACTTCAACCTTTTTAGCAGAAGAGAGTATGTGCAAACTTCTTGTCAATGTCACTGTGAAGTCCTGTAGTAGGTAGGAGTGTTACTTAGCCAAATGTTGTGTCCAGGTAGCTCAGGAATGGTTATAGCTGCTCCTGAGGGACAAGAGTGAGCAACACAGAGCAGAAATGGGCAGTGGGGGCAGTCGTGTAAGTTCTACCCTATCTGGATCCGTCATCTCTCACCTTCTCTAATCTTTGTGTATCTTATCCTGGCTGTGGGCAGTTGATTCAGCGAGGAGAGCAAAGCTACATCATTACAGCAGATCTGCTCTTTCACTGCAACTGTTCTTGTTTTCTGATGTGACCCAGAGCATGAGGTAGCTAATATCCATGCCACATGACACAGCAGTTGTGAGCCTTCATTTGGAAGGGCATCCCACAGATATCTGCTGATTTTTGTTTTAATCACACTAATAATAAGGGCTCTTAGTGTAGTGAGACATCTGATACAGATTGATTGTCCAAATAGGTTTGTGTATCTTTTTACATCCCATGCCATGCAATAGGAGTTGATACTTGTAACTTGCCATTGTGGATGGTAAAGTGCTTGTTGAAATGTGATGATTTTCTTTTGTTCCTTTTATTGCTATAAAGATTCAGATGAACTGTCTGAGCCTCTCTGGTTAGGATTTACTGCTTGGTTATAGGAATGCATCTTACAAAGAAATAGTTCAGTCTATGACTGTTGGCAGCAGAGCTATGCTGAGTGGCCAAAACTTATGTTACTGCAGTAAACTCCATATGGTGGCACTGCCAGAGATTGGACTATTTCTGCTTTTTTCCCAAACGTTGTGTGAAACTTTCCTGACTCTGTGTGGCAGCTCTAAACATTATCACTTGATTTGCAACTCATACGCATGATACAAAGAGTGTTACTCTTACAGTGTGAATCTGGTTCTCCATTGGTTTGACCTCCTTATGAATTAACTCAAAACAAATAGAAATGTGCAGTCAAGGGCAATACCTACTTAGCATTCCAGATTTCTCAATGAATTCTTAATATTCATCCAGAAATAAAAATATGTGCAAGCTGGGTTAGGTTTGTTTGCTTTATTTTGTTTCAAATATTCTAACTGAGGGGAAGAAGCCTCTTGGATCTGGAATTTAAATAGCAAGCATTTGATACCAGTTCCATAGGAGACTCACTTTTCCTTCTTGTGCTTGGGGTCATGGTCTTGATCTTGCTTGGGCTTTTAGCATTACATTATTTTCAGATAAATTGTGTCATATTTGCAAAATAAAGATAGTAGAATGAGGAACTATTTCCTGCTTCATCAGTAAAATGAATATGATTGGGGTGGACCAATTTTTATAATGGTAAGTTGTTTTTGAAGGGCTAAGTCTTCTGGGTGACTACTCTGTCTCAAACACGGTGTAGAAGTGATTTTGGGTGGGGTGAGAAATGTGTTAGAAAATTCTAGCTAGCCTCACAGTTTCCAAAGCAGTAATCCTGTTTTAAAAACTCTCATCTACCAGAATGTCCTGTTGCATAGAAGCAAATAGGGTAATGATCAGGGACTCATCAGAGGAGAAAAAAAGGGAAATGCAATAAGCAGTGAAATTCTTCAGTATTCAAATACTTTCCATTGGGAGGAGATATCTTCCAACACATACAGTCTTTATTTTTAGGTGAGATGAAACAGGATGATTGAAATTTTCATACTTCAGTTGTGTGCTTAATTTGTGTATTTTTCAGTGAGATAACATCTGGGTTCACCCTAAGAGAATTTGAGTCATAGTAGTGTGAAAAAAGCCAGAACTTGGCCATCCATCAAACTGTGCTTGAAATCACTGCCTCTCGATGAGCAAAAAGCATGGACATACTGGTTTTATCTGAGGATGCGGCTTCTTGTCGTGGTCCATCTATAATCTGAAACCTCAGGCACCCCTGCTGCCGGGATGGGAGTTGCCTGAGTTGGTTGCTCAAGCTTGTGCAAGGACTAGTTTCACTCTGGCTTCTCCAGAGCGAAATACTATCCAAAAACCCCCAAAACTATACCAAACAAAGCCCACTGAATAAAGTAAAGCCCAAATCCAAGTGATTGCAAGTACTAGAAAGGAAAAAAGAGATTGTGGGTGGAATGAAGATATATCAGTGACCTGGTATGTGCCAACTTCAGTGTATTATAATTGGAAAAATATGAGTTTTTAATGAATCCTGGATGGAAAATGAGTGCTAGTTCAGTGACCAGGTCTCTCAAAACTTGTCATTCTCACTTGTATCCTGTGAGAAAAGGCTTGGCCTGGGCAGGAGGTGGCTTAAATCACATAAGAGAATTTCAGAGACACATGTAAGTTATTTCTTGCAGTGTGATTCTGGGATTAGAGTTTGTACATCACAGAATTGTTTCTCTAGAGGGTTGGCACCAGATGCCGTGAAACAGTGTCCATAAAGAAGGCTGTTTCTTATCCTCCTGTGATTATCTTACTGTCCTAAAAATTAGGCTTTAATTTGTATCCCTTAACTTCTCAAACATAAAGGTTGCTAGTTTTCTCCCTGAATTCATGTTTTTTGAATTAAGTCCTTAGCTTCCATCTTTTGGCAATGAGTTCAATGAATTAATAATGCATTAAAAAGCACATCTAGTAGCTCTATAAGGAGTGGAACTAATGAAGCCTTTTCTTGCGACTTCGTTTGTTTACAGCTCGTTAGACACCAAAGCCCCATGTGGACTCTAATACAGTGGGGCTCCATCTAGAGCCTTTTTCTTATTGGAAGCTGTAATAGATTTATTTTCTCTATCTGTCTTATTTTCAGGAGGGTTATAAGAACTCGGCATCTCTGAGGCCTCTATTCTTCTGCCAACAGTTGTGTGTTTGCACATTAACATGCACACCATGATGGTGTAAGTGGTATTTCTTTGGAAATCCTAATTTTCATTTTAAGAGCCTCCCTCTGGTGTTGGTTTTTTTGTTTGGTTTTTGTTTTTCTGTTTTTGGGGTTTTTTTTAATGTATTTCAAAACCAGTTTGTGCTCCAGTCCATGTATTTGAGTTACGAGTGCAGGAGAACTGTTGACTTTCCTCTTGAAGGATCTTCTTGATGGTGTGTGCTCTTACTTTCAATCTTAAAAAAAATCTGTACAGTATCACCAGCTGAGCTCTTTGCTTCATCTTGCTTTCTTCTGGATCTGGTAAAACCAATGCTACTTATTCATACATTGCATAGTGTCGTATTATGATTTCTTTTTCATGTTCTGATAATTTCAGTGTTCTTCTGGAAGGAGACTAGATTTGTGTGTAGTGGTAATAATTTTATTGGATGAATTGGTGTAGTACAGAAAACTGGGCATTTGGACATGCACATCCTTTCTCAGGTCTAAAATAGAAGCCATAGATTTTAAAAACATACGAGATTTGTTTAGAGTTTAGTGAAGTAGGTATCTTTTAGACAGTTTCTGAAAGAAAAAATAGTGCTTGTGAGTGTGGTATACCAGCAATTCTGGGTGCTCAGGCACTTGCCGGTAAGACCCCAAGGCTGTTCCACACAGGCGACATTTTGTGAGCTGCTTTAATAAAATAGAGTAAGAAAACAATTTGTCCATGTGGGGTATCAAGGTTTTGTTCACAACTCATCAGCCAATCACAAGTTGAGAGGGGCTGTTACTGCTTGCTTGATGATTCTGAAGATCGCATTTTGCTTGTGTTCATCTGTGGTTTTAGTTGGTTTTTTCTTCCAAACTGTGTGATCATCTTATCCAGCTGTCTGTCTTGGAGGAATCCAAGTAAGTGGTTTGTTTGCTCCTTGGCTCTTTCCCTGGGAAATTTTTCACCTGCAACACCACCTCATTTTTCACTTTGTGGTTCATGCCCTTTTACATTCTCACACTTCTTTGTTTATGGTATCCCATCCACACCAACCAAGGGTCTGACTGGGTTTCTCTTTGTATTGAGATGGGAGAGGTAACAGAAAGGGAGTGCAGTATGTGACCTGCTCACTTAAGCAAAATGGATTGTAGCTACACCAAATGTCATTACTTTGCCTCTGTTCAAGCCCAAAGAAATTACTGTTTTCTTACAAGGGAGGTAGGAGAGAAAAGAAAGAGATGATAGGGTTATCTCCTAGGGGAAAGAGAGAGCCTGGTAAATTATACATTGTGGCATGTGAAGGGGTTAGTGTGAGGTAATGCTATAGTGTGTCATAAATCCAATATCTCTATTGAGTCTGTGAGGGTTGTTTTTTTTTAACCCAGTGGAGTTATGAATTTTAGTTCCCAGGCTTGTTTTGAAAGGTGTTTTATAGGTTTCCCTTGAGGAACAGGACTGGCAGATCGGAGATGGAGTGATTGTTTTATGAGAGATGTTAACCCACGGGCAGATGGATAGGTTTCAGCTCTTGTAGACTGGGTAGGTGAATCCTTCCTGACATGCAGTGGGTGCTTAATTTCACCCGTTGAGTTACCATTTGTACGTTAGATGAAGTACATTACATGTCTGAAATAAAGGCATAGGACAGAGAATTCCTGACATTTGGTACATGGTATTTGTTATAGCATTGTGCAAACATTCAAGGAAGTATTCATTGGATGTTTGCACAACACAGTGCAAAGATGTTGTGTCTATTAATAAAACTTGTCCTACTTATGTCTGTAGTCTGTAACAGCTATATCCAAGTGCTGTTATAATAGTCTGCTTTTTTCCAAAAGCCACTACTGACACCTGAGAGAGTTTGTACAGAACCAGAGCTTTCTATTTTAAATCCACAACCTCTTCCCAGAGCAGAGGAAGAGTTCCACTCTTCCCAGAGCAGGGGAGGGTGGTTCAGAGACTCATCATTGCTCCTGCAAACTTACGTTAATTTCGATCCTGAGTGTATTATTTTACATTCTGACAATAAATTTCTTGAATGCCTCAAGATAGTAACTAGGGATCGATGTCAGTTAATGAAAGTATGGTTGTCATCTTTATTTTGTCATAAAGAAAATGCTTATATAAAGGGAAAGCTGGGAAAATACATGTGTGATGTTGGTTTTTATGTATTATGAGAATGTGTAGAAGGCTTTATCAAAACTCTGTGGTGTCTGTACAAAACAAGATGCACTGAGAGAATGTTAAGCCTGCATGGTAGAGCATGTAGGAATCACGAAGGGCTAAAGTGTTAGCTGGAAAAAATGGTCTTAAATATGCCCCTTACATGCTACACACTGTTGACATCTTTAATTATCTTCTACTTGAAAAGGTATGATACATTATTTTTCACCTGATCTTTGGGTTTGGTTTTTTTTTATAACAAATCATAAGAAAAGGCTGGTTTGACTATCTGCTCTTTCCTACCTTGCTCTGTATCCTCAAAACAAAGTTGTAGAAGAAGCTGTTAAATAGTACAGATACACACTTTCCTGCAGTGGTACCGTTAGTAAGCTGGCTTAACATGCTGTGTGTTGCTCGATTCTCTTTTATGCTCACCCCAGAGGCCTAATCTATTAATAGCTCAGCTTCATGCTCTATTAATATTCACACTTTTTTTTTTAAAGTGTTGAAAATCTTGAGGAGACTGCACCTATTGTGCTGCAGAAGCTCTTTCCTCCAAAACTGCAGAATATTTTAAGAGCATGCTCTAGTGTGGGTTTTTTTTCCTGTTCTTGAATCCATGAGGTCAGTTTCTTTGTCCTTCCTCATGACCTTTCTATAATTGTGTATCTGTGCTACATGTACAGTACTTGCTTGCATTCATTAAAAAAAACCCAACAGACTACAACATGGCAAGACTTTTTTATCTTTCTTAATAAAATCACAGGGGAAGAAAAGATGTTAACAGGTTTAAACTAACCATTCTGCATTGTTTTCTGTAATGTTCCTTTCTCATGATCTGAAGCAGCTCTTAGCACTGCCTTTTAGAATTTACTGCATCTTAGTCTTAGCAGTGTCTTTGAATAAAGGCCTTCATACATTCATTTCATATGTGAATTTGTACGTACCTATAAAGTCTTACACCTCTGGAGGGTTTGTCTTATATTTCTAGGTAGAGAATTATGAATTTCCTTAAAACTCTGTGTCTGAGAAGCTGAAGGTCATCTTGGCTTTCTACAGTCTGTAGTGTAACTGCTGGAAGACAGAATGACGAAACAAGTAAAGAACAGGTAGTGAAGCTGAAGGTGAAAATTAAGAGCCAGCCTGACTCAGTTTGGTGAGTGTGACAGGTTTCCACAGAAAGTGAGTGTCAGAAAGATTTGAATAAAGAGCCTGTGGGTTACAAGCCAGACATCTTGCACTTTAGCCTGCATCCCCTCTTGGGTGTTGTGAGCTGTATTGTGTTTATCAGCCACATGTGGTCATAGTGCTATCTCAGGTGACCTAGTGTTCCTGTGGGGATTGTTCCCCCTCCTGCTCCATTCCCTGCCCTCCCTCTAACCCCAGAATTTAAACCTGATAGAGTTTTTAGCGACCACCTTAAGTCTTCTCTGAACTCCAGATAAAGTATCTTCCATGGCTTTCCCTATTACGTGTGGTTCTAGTCCTTCACATTGAAAATCTAGTCACCCCATATGTTTGAACTTTTTTAATAAGCTGACATAAGAGGTCAGAAAATCCTGTTAGTCCAAGAGTAAAGATCAGATAGTTCTTCAGCAATGACAGTACAATTACAGCATCTAGCAGTAAATAAAATTTAGTGCAGGCTTAGCAAAAAGTCAGCTTTTTCTTTTAGGAGAAAAAATGAGTGGTAGAGAAGTTGTAATGTTTGTGTACATTGAAAGGACATGTTTGGTGTTTGATAATTTTGAATTTGCTCTGTAGTAAAATATGGAGCACCTCCCTCATCCTGCAGTCTTTATTTTGCCTCTGTGCAACCTGCTTTTAAGAGATTAGGGCTCTGTGTTTTTAATATATTGGAATCTGCTTAGTGAGAGTGCTTTGTTTTGGAAAATAATTGAAACTATGGCAACCCATGATGGTTTTTTCCATGTTATTTGTCTACCTTGTGTACTCCTCTGGTTTGGTGGATGATTAGCATACTAGAAACCACTGGTAGCTGCTGATGTACAAAGAGCAAATGTAAGTTATGTAAATATTAAATCTGGAACACCGTAGTTGTGCTTTAGAAATCATTGCACACAAACTGAATGTCACTGTAAAACAGAGTTTAAGGCTGCTTCACTGTCTCAGTGGCTGATGTCTACAAAAATGGAAGCGCTCGCACCGAGCCCGCAGGCTGAATGGGTTGGGCACAGGAGCACCAATTCTGATCAGCGCTGGCCTGCTGTGTGCTGGCTCTGATTTCCTTCAGGTTCTCCACAGCGCTTGGTTTGGCTTTTTTTGTTGTCGTTGTTTGTTTTTGTTTTACGTTCCCTCAGACTTGTCAGCCACACACAGACATCAGTTTACATAAATTGACTTTCCGTTGCTGTTGAATATGCCTTCTCTTTCCTAGCTCTCAGTCACTTGCAAGGGGGACTGTAGCCTTTATTTATTTATTTATTTTCCTTTTACGCTTCTCTGTTCAGTTGCTGCTGTGATTAGAAAATGGGTCATCCTTGGATGAACTCTTATGAACTGCCTCTTCCAGAGAGCTTGCCTGGGAAATTCTTGTGGTGGAAGCCATCTTAAAATCTTCCTGACAACTACTACTGACCTTATTTCATAATTACTTGTGTTTCTGTCTAGCTCTTCCAAAGTGTTGCTTCTCCATGATTGAAAAAGCTTTTAAAATGTGTTATGATTTAAGATTTCAAGTCTCTGGCTTCTTTCCAAATAAAACTTTGATACATTAACAGTTAAAACTGAGAAGCTCGGTTCCATGGTCTGTCTGGCATTTGCACTGATAAGTGGGGCAGACATGCCTGGCAGTCAGCCCAGGGGATTCAGCCTCCAGCAGCCCCCCTGGTCAGGCTGTGCAGTTAATACTATGCTGGCTGTACAGCCGCTCTAATGGGAGGGCATTCTTCTTCCTTCTCCTCCTCTTCCTCCTTTATCAGTACACCTATTTAACTGTGAAAGTCTTGGCTTTTTCTTTCTCTTTTCATGGATATACATTCCCTTTCCCTGTTGTTATAAGGATTTCTCTGAAATTGGATATGAAATGAAGAAGCCAAATTATAGCTATTCTCATACTTAAACATTATGGTTAACATCATATGGTTTATTGTTAGTGAGAATTTTGACTGTGCCCTGTGGTTGTGACTCCCAAAACAAAATTCCTCTTCCCAAGAGCAGTCAGACTTACTAGAGGCTTTGTAATTTGTTTCTTAGGGGTTCCTGCCATCCTGTTCTTTCTCCAGTCCTTTTGTGGCATGTTTGTTTCTACTCACGGGTATGGTAGAAAATGTATGGCTGCTGGGGCACTTCCCTGTCTTTCTGGTCTTGTTGAGGTCACATCTACCACATCTCCCAGTCTGACAGAATTTTGGCATTATGACATTGCTGACAGAGTGCAGTGGTTTGCCACTGTAAAGCATCTTCTTAAGGCTCTCTTCTGGCTGGTGTGAATGAAAGAGTTGGTTCTACTTGAGGGCTTCTGATCGCTTTGCTGCCTTTTGTTTCGGTTGCCATAATGTCAAGAAAATAGTTTTTGAGATGGCTGAGATATGTACCCATTCCCTAATGTAGGGTACTTTTGGGAAGGTCTGTATGTCCTCAGGGCTGTTGTACAGTTGTGAGGCTCTGCTATGGGACCATGCAGACCACCATTAAAAGCTGGACTTAATGCACAGTACTGCAGTGATTGCTAGTTGTGACTGGGAATGCTTGATCTCTGCTTTTATGCGCTATGCTTGCGTGCCGTGGAATCCCATAAGGAAGCTGAGGTGCTGTGTTTAATCTTTAAATGGTTTGGGTCTTGGTCTCTTGAGATGAGCAGGGGGCAAGGACACAGGGGCTATCGATTGGCAGAGTGCTGTCTGATGAGCTGCCAATACAGGGACATTTCCTGTCACGGTCTGCACTTGCTAGGCTTTTCCACTGCCTTCAACACCTACTACCTTGCTTTTTTTGTTTCAGCTTGAGTGGGTTGAAGGCAGTGTGGTTGTGAGCAGTTGCTGTCTCTGTTCCTGCAGTGATTTGTAATTTAAGAGTACAGGAAGAATGCCCCTAGATGTATTTTATAAAACTGGAAGAAATAAATGATTGCCAACACGGGTGAGAAAAGGTCACTGAAGACTTATTAAATGACTCAGAATCCACTGGGCGCTTCTGAGGGCAGTGTGAGTTAGAGTCTAAAGAGAGTTAATGCAGAATTTTGACACAAAATAAGAGGAACAATAGATTAAGGCTGGACTTTCATGTTATCTTCGACAAGCTCCAGGTCCTGCACACTAACAAAGGGGAAGTAAATCCTATTAAGTGGCTAGTAAGAATTATGATACATAATTGTACATACCCAACAGCACTCCAGAGACGGATCATAAACCAACTGTAATTCTTAATTTCCTGACCTGTTATAGCCTTCTTTGTGGATTATTGCATTGCTGGCTTGGGTCTTTTGTGACTCTTTAAAGGCTCCTGTAAGCAATGAGGATCTGTGACTAATTTTTAAGGACTCTCCTTTTAAAAATTGCATGGCTTTTTGCCCTTTTTGCAGAAACTAAAGGGGAAATCAAGTGTCCAGATTTGGATTGTATTGCTCATACCATTTGTGTTTATATATAAACAAGGGATACTATCTCTCTGTCACTGGCAGGTCAAATGTGACATGCTATTGTAACAGGCAGCCTGAGGCAAGATAGCCAGAACTAGAATTAAGAGGAAGAAAGTAATTGAAACTGAAGTAGTATCAGTGCTTTAACTTTGAAACATCCAAAGATGGTGTTTGAGGTCTCAGTTTAACTGACCTGCTAAGATCACTCATCGTTCTAGAATTATGAAGATCTGCTCACATGTTGTTACTAACTTCTGGAATAGTTGCTGAATAGCATCTCTTTCTAGCTATGCTATCAAATGCTAAGAACTAGATAATTAAATGTCTTGGAAAGCAGTGGTTTTTATGGTCCTCAAAGAAGATAATATAAAGTTTATTTAAATATTTGTTGTGGAGCAGCCTTCATCCATGCTTCCTATCATTTTTTTTTAATCATTCCAAAATTATGTAAACTTCAAGAATTTGATTTTTAAAATGCCTAATTTTGCAGAGTTGTCAGAAGATTCAGACACTTGCAGTATTTAGAAGAAGGTAGCCTTAATGTGGTAAGGAAGGAATACAGTTATTTTTATGTTAAAGTCTGCACTCCACTGCCTTTTGTCTGACTATTCCTGCTGCTTCCATTTTGTGGCAGTTGCTTGAATAAATAAATTCAAGCAGCAGGTTGTCACATAGAACAAAACCAAGGCATGTGTTAGTAGTCCCATTTTGTAGGTGTGATTTATATGCCTACACTATTATTACTTGAGCTTGTTTGTACTTCGCAAGTACATGAAAAAGGATGCATTGCATCAAAGAATAAAATGTTAGTGCTTGTGCCTGTTTGGATGTGTTCCAAATTTGGTCAACCAGCTTCTAGAAGATACATCCTTTTACAACTCGGCTCAAATTTGTATTGACTCAGTTGGGAGGAAGTTCATTGAAACCTCACTGGTATTTAGTCGTGTGGGACACCTTGATTTCTTTTTCTTCCAGGCTATGTAAATGCTTTAATTTGAATGCTTCTGGGCTTTACATAGGGCTGAGGAAATTGAATGGGATAAGCAGGATGTCAAACCACAGTTTTTAATACCTGAAAGTATCTCTAGACTTGACCCAAACTCATGTGAGAATGAGATTTTATGTGTTGGCAGACCTGTGAAAAAACGTGGGGCAGCTGCTTCATGGGAAGGCTCTGTCAGCTTCAGCAAATTCTTCTGTATGCCCACAGCCTGCTAGTATTTAGGGTGAAAATGTGGAAAAGGACAGCAGATGTAACGCAGTAAGGTCAAGAGCTATTGCCCTGGGAACAGGTTAATTCACTATTGCAAACTACAAACACATACACTGAGGAATTCTTTAGAGGGGAACTGTGTAAGGAAAAACTCTGCAACAGAAATATTTGGAGAACTCATGATGTATAGAGATGTCACTCAGTGCCCTTGCACTCCTTCGGCTGTTCACAAGGTCCTTACCAGATGCCACAGGTTCCAGACTCTAGCTTTAGGCTATTACATATCACTCCATTTCATGGCAGAAGTGTTGTGATGTTTTGCCTTGTAAGTGGGTGGTTTGCTTTCAGAAGTAAAAGTCTTTGTGTCCTTTTTTTTTTTTAAACTGAAGGAACAGAAACTGTGTGTGAAAGGTACTCTATGTGTCTATGTGCCTTGCTTCAACAGTGACATACAACACCCCACAGAGACTTTGATTTTACCACCCTATTATTTTCTGTGTGGTATTGATGTATTTATAGTAAAAATTAGATGCCATGTTGCTTCTTCCTGGGATTTCTAAACCAAATCATAGACACATGTAATGCAGGATTTAAATTTTGTTTAGTTCTGTGTCTTTTCATCTTTACTTTTGCTCACTTGAAGCTGCTGGATTGACTGTTCAGATAGTGTTCATCCTATTTAGATTTTGAAGTACTTGTACTTGCAGTCTTTAAAAAAAAAAAACCAAACAAAAAGCCCCAACCTTGAAGACCTGATTTGCTAATCTCTCTTTTTCCTTCCCAGAAATACACTGCTATTGGAGTGCTGGGCAAAGCTACTGATACATTAGATGCTACAGGAAAAGTAACTGAAGAAAAACCTTATGGTAAGCATAAATGGATCTATATACATGATGTAATATGAAGTCATAAATGGTCTCCATAATAAAAAAGCGGAAGAGATGTTTGGGACTCTCTGAATTAAATTTAAATGTGAAATCAAACTAAGATTATTTCATCTTCAACTACAGTGCTCATATAATTCAGGCCAGCTTCATGCAATTACATCCAGTGCAAGTGTTCATTTCTGTTGGAAAAAAACAAACCAGGCATTAGGTTAGAAGGGAGAAAATAGAATTGGACAGGACTGTGTCATTTAAAATCTTTGACAGGCTGACAAATGATGTGCTGTGTCCTGTAAAATTTTCCTCTTTCAGTGTATAGTCCCATGAGTGCTCTTCTAGAAACACCCTTCAAGGCCAGTGGAAAAATAAAGTATTTAGATCTTCCCTATAGGACCCCCCTTAACTACAGACTGCTCAACATAAAATGAGGCATAAACCACTTTCTACATATGTTCACATATACCAAATCTTGCTCTTGCTTGTATTCTGTGTCCTAGCAACTTTCATAAATGAACTTTTCTGACCCACAGACCACAGTGCAAGAGCTTTAGGATACAGAGGTAATCCTGACTGTGGCTTTGTTGGAGTGGATATTCCACAATACCCAAGGTATTGTAGAAAGCAGGGATATACCAAATACATTTGCTGTTAGTTCTTTCACAACGTGGGGGAAAAAAAGAAAAGTAAAAAAGAACACAATAGGTAATTGCTTACTTAACTCTTACAGGTCCCACAGTGTTTGTGGCACCTGGTAATAGGTGCCACATGAAGTAAATTATCTTTTTTGTTTAATAGTATGATGAAAAAGGTAGCCAGGGTTCCAGTCCTCACCCCCCAATTTCCTTTCCTTTGCAGTTTTTATTGCATGTTGCAAGTGTTTCTTCTCCACATTAATTTGATGGATGATTCTAAATAGTATTATTTACCTCTCAGAAAGTGGAATGTTGTGGTTCTGCTGTGCTGAGTAGTATTCATTGTATATACTCACTCAAATAAACTGTGAAATATTTCAAGGAGATGCAACTCCTGTGGTCAATTAATTCAAGAATTTTTGAGGAAAGATCTGTTTCTTGAAACACTAGTTTTGTTTTTTTTTATTCTGTATTGTTTACTGCAGACAGAATTTAGAGTGTTGTTTTCAAATGTGTTTCTTTCACTGTCAGCTCTTCTTATAGTAGTTGCCACCTGTGCACCACCTCCTCTGTTATGGTGGCTTAGCTTTCTGTTAGACTGTGTGCTTTTTTTCATTAAAAAAACACACTTTTTTCAGTTGCTTATTTTTTTAAACTGAGATCAGGTGCATGATCCAGTTCATCTTGCAGTCTCAGTGCCAGTATTGGCATTGCTGGGGCAGTGCTGTTTTGGGTGCTGGGCAGAATTTCCTCTTGCTGAAGCTGATGGCTTGAAAGAAGTCTCACTTGCTTTCCATGTTAGGGCAAATCAGTCAAATTTGAATTGTTCAGAAAGAAGAATGAGAGAGCATGCACACTCCTTTTTCTCCATGCTGCCTATGTATTTTTTTATTTCCTTCCTTCTCTTCTAATAAAGCAGGTATGTTTTCCAGTGTCTTCCCCAAAGTAGCTTGGTTTTCTGCAGGATTCTCTGAGTTGGTCCACCATTTCTAATCTCTAACCCTAACTGGTACTTCAAGCACAGACAAATTGGATATTTGAGCTGAATTTCAGCTTTCCTTTGACACCTACAAGGATCCTGGGAGAAGTAGAGCATCTGCTAGGGAATGTAAATCCTGCAGAGCCAGCAATATTCAGGATTGGGCCATAGTGCACTTAGGGCACTAAAACAGCTTGCAAGATATATAAAATGCTTCTTGAATGACTCCACTGGACCACAAGAGCAAAGTGCCTACAGAAAGTTGCCTGCTATATTAACTATAAGAAAATGTTACATTTTAGTGCTGAAAGTGTCCCTAGACAGCAGTTTAGAAAGCAAATTGTTCTGTATTACAGTTAGTCCCAGTGAAAGGACATACTGAAGAGAGCTCCTTGGGTTTAACCCCTCCTGAACTTCTCAGAGATTTTTGTTTCTTATCAGACAATGAGTTTGCATTTCCACATGTAATTATGTTAGGGTTTCCTACTGCTTCCAGGCTGTCAGGTGCTGACTTTGGAAGTAATGGTGCCTGGGGTTCCTCTGATGATTTCTTGAGAACATTAATGTTTGTCACCCTTCTTTTTAATATTTGTAACTATTGATGGGAATGTTCAGTCTGAACCCACTTCCTCCCAGCAGCTACAGACTATATCCAGACATGGAGAACAAACAAAATTCACAAGGGTTCCCTGCTGATTCTGCTGAAATATGTGTTTAATAGAGCTACCTGAATAATTTGAAAAAAGCAACCCTTTCAGCATTCTCCTTGTCTGTTGGCAAATAATTTGTGCTGGGCCAGATTGAGTTCAGGTCATCTCCCATAGTTCTGTTGGGCTGTCTTGGGTAGTTCTCATGTTCTGTTTTAGTGTAGTTAACAAGCTCAGGACAGTATTGCCCTTCAGTGGGGGCTTCTTGAGGTTGTGGCACAATTGCTGCTTTTTGGTTTCATAATTTTAATTAGTTTCCTTTATAATTATACCAGGAAAATCTATCAACAATCACCAGTGTTCAGAAGCCCAACTGTTCCTTAAAAATCTTCTTATTGGAAGTCAATAGAGTAATTTTCAATGTTTTTAGAAGCATTGGAGAACTGAAGTTGTGGGAGCTTTGAAATGCTGATAGAATCAGAAGAAATAGTCTGCATGTACACAGATCATGTAACTCCACTCTTGGTCTTAGGGCTTAGGAATACACTTAAAAACCAGTGTTGATTGTATTCTGCATAGTGTACTTGCAGAGCAGGTATAATCTTTTTGTTCTGAGCTAAGGCTGTCATGATTTCTGGGGACTGGATGCAATTACCTATGGGCCAAACCTTGATAATCCTTGCTGAAATTGTGAAGCAGGTGGCAGCTCCCACACCCTTCCCTGGAAGGACTTGGAGATGCAGGTTCTAGCAAAAACTTGTGGTCCATGATAGAGCAGATGAGGGTATTTGGTATTTGTGATGAGGATCCTGGGAGGAATAGGTTAACTCTTGGTAGCAAGGGCAGTGACAGATGTGTCCTGCAGAAATGTCTCTCAGAGTGGAGAAGCCTGTGTTAAATGGGAAAAGTTTTGGAACTGTTGACTCTAATTAGCCTTTATGAGTGTGTTCCTGTGTCATGCTTGATGGAGAGCTGAGCCCAAAGGCTGCCCTGAACTTGCTGAGTAGATAAGCTGTTTACTTATTCAACCTAAGCCCACAGCTGGGTGGGGATAGCAAGGAGCTGAGGGCATGAAGGGAACAAGTTCTGGGCCACAGGACTGCATCCCCCTAACCTGTGCTAGGGGAGTAATGGCTGTGGGAGCCAGAGGGCAGTGGAGGAGCTGGCTCCCTGTGTGGGCTGTGTGCCCTGCAGAGCCATGAGTCCAGACTGATGCCTGGGACAAATGCACAGTTCAGACATAGTGGAACCGTTTGTTTGGGACAGGACTAATATAGTGCGTTCTTCATGACTGACAGCTGGATGAAAGTTCTACCAGCTTGTGTGTTGTTCTGGGAGAGGGCAAGAATCCAATACAGTCCATTAGCACAAAGGCAGTGCTTGCTGGGGAAATAAAAAAACCACAAAAAAACTCTAACACAACACATGGTTTTTGGTTTTCAGAACATCAGACTAGCCAGCTTGTGCCACGATGTATCGCTGAAGACAAATATGACTTATTCTAGAGCTTAGCAAGCTCATATGTAAATATTTACTGTGATAACACACCATACAACTTTGTTTGCTAATGGCTTAGTGCATCATGCCCCACGTGGGGAATTACTTTTTTTTTTTGTTTGTTTTCCCTGAGATAGAGGTGGCCTGTAGCACGAGTGATTTCCTCAGAGGCTAGATGTAACCTCTCAGTCAGGGGAATATGGGATCAGAGCAGGAACTCAATTCCAGTGTCTCATGAAATGCCCTAGCCACAAATGCAGCTTATGGTGTGAAATTTGAAAGAGGACCCTGTGACACTTATGCTTAGATCTTAAATACTGGATTGTAGCCTGAAGCAACCTGGGGTTCACAATAAGGCTGCCAGGATCACCAGCATAGAGCTGGGTCATGCTAACTTTCCACCATGTAGTTTTGTTGTGATATATTGCTAAACTAGATTAATACAAATAGAAGATCGAAATAACCATGTCAGAAACTCTTCAGAAAAAGATTCAGACTTAATATGCAATTGATTTGGTTTTTCTATCCTGTATTCTGATGTGCATTCATCTCTCAGAATCCTTGACTTTCATGACTTGCAACCAGATGTTAGTGACACTTCCTGAGACAGCTGCTGAGGCCTAGGGACAGCATCTGCTCTTGAGGCTGCGAACTGTGCTTTGCAAAAATGAGGTAGCACATTTCCATCTCCCAAAGCTGCTGTGGAAAGAAACCTCTTCTTTTTTTTTACTTAAAAGCATGAAGCACATCTGTTTTGTAAGGTTTTCAAGTAAAGATCTGCTTCAAAACATAATGAAGGCTAAATAAATAACCATGGTTGGTGTATATTACAGGATGCTGTTGACTTAACAGGGTGACACTAATTGAATGTAACTTAGGAGAAACAGGACTAGTCAAGTCCTAGACAGCAGAAATACAGTGAAGTGCATTTTGGTTTACAGATCTTATGTTAGTACTCCCTAAACAAATTAGGGATGAATGCCATCTCTGTTGGATAGTATTGCAAAGGACCAATCCAATCAGCTACTTAGGTTATACCCTTCTAATAGAAGTGGGGCAGATGCGTATGTGTATTCTTAAAAGAGAATAGATTGCCTAAAGCAGCTGTCTTTCTCTTACAGGATTTCTTCAATAACATTTCCTTACTTATATATATAACAATACCCTGGTGTGCATTTGCAGGTTAGTTGTTTGATACAGTAATTTGATGTGTTGTTCTAGATGCAGTTGTCTTCACTAATACAAAAAACCCCACAATACTTTCATTCTCTAATAATCTGTTGTGTTTTCCATATGCTGAGGTACTCTGCAAGAGAAGTTCCCAAGGTTAAATGAAAATAGAAATATTTTTGTCCTTTAGAAATAGGGCAAATTTTGTACTTTTTGCATAGTTCCCAAGAAAAATAAATTTTCAGTCCCAAGAGAGAGAAATTGCAAGAGGGAACTGTGTATATTGGGATTTCCGCCCTTCCGAAAGCGTCCAGCCTGTCTTAATCACCTTGGACAGTGTGTTCCACAATTTTTGTGATAATTCACACTCCTACCTACATTCTGGTTTTTATCTTTTCTTTGATGTTTTTCACCCAGTCTAAATTCATATGAGAGGGAAGTCTTCTTTGTATCTGTTTGTGGAACATGATTGATGCCATTAGTGCCATGTGAATAATCAGTGCTAACAGACTTACTGTTTTCTTTCTGCAGACCAGATAACAAAAGGAGATCTTGAAAATGTGCTGCCAAAGTTCACAGGGGACATAATGCAGGTTCCTCCACTGTAAGTTCCACAATATTCAGATACTCTTGGCAATTGTGTTCAGCTGTTGAGAATTGCCAGCACAAGTCAGTTCTTTCTGACATAAAAAGACAAAAATGTTGGCAAGAGGGTGAAGACAAGGCAGACTTCAGAGTTTAACATTTGCAGCTGCAGATCATGCCCGTTTGAACATGAAGTGCAAATGATCTTGATTTTTTTATGCAAATGGAAAGTAGCAAAGCAGTCTGAGCAGCTTTGAAGGCCTTGCTGGCTTCTATCCTGTCTTCCAATTAGAAAGCAGAGCTCTGAACCTTTAATTTTAGTTGTGGGATAAGGGATGGCTTACTGACATCTGTGTGGAAGTGCTTTAAATGGCTTCAAATTAGGTTTATGAAAACGAGTGTGAATGAGTGATTGGTGCCTGAGCTTCAGTAGCTTTGCAAATTTCTTCTCGTCAGGTGAGCCGTAGGACCTGGCATTGTGCAAGCAGCGAGCTTGTGACAGATGGCTTTCCTGGAGATTTAAGCTAACATGCTTGTCTTTGCCTTTGCAATGGGTCAGTTACTGTGGTTCCAGTGTGAGCCCTGTTAAGGTCAGTAATTCAGTACTGCTTCACATGACCTGTTTCAGGTTACCCTGTGATAATTTCACTAAGATCTTTTTGATTTTTCTCTGGTCATCTTTCTGTCAAGTTGAGCCTTTGGATAAAGTTTTCTCTAATCAGTGAAATTTTTTTTTTTCTTTTTTCCCCTCCACTGGTCCCCTAAACACCCTAGAACAAGGCTAAGGAACTTGGCAGCTTTTGTTCAGGGAAGTCTGTGGTGTGAGATGAGTAAGGGTGCAAAACAGAATTACAGGAGTTGCCAGAGCAACTCCTAGTGCTTAGCTCAATGCAACACTGAACCAGAGTACACCCTGCAGGCTCCTGAGACACGAGATGTTAAGTACAAGTGTTGTACCCCTTATAGAAACCCTTTGTTTTCATAAACTACAAACTGAGTGATGAAACACTTTTAAATCTGTATGGCAAGAGATAAATACAAGACTGGCTCTTGTTTTCCAGTTTACATAGCTACTGGCGAATGAGATGATTCTGTGTCTGAGAGATTTCAGAAGCACTTAGTAGGTTGGGGTTTTTTGTGAGCACTTGGAGAGGATTAGAAGGGTAAAATGTATGCTACTCTAGTACAATATTAACAGGATCTGGAGGATGGGAAGCTTGTTCTCTTACAACCGTATGACACACATTTTCATGCTCTATCTGATCAGCTATTCTGCTTTGAAGAAGGATGGAGAAAGGCTATCAACCCTGATGAAGAGAGGAGAAGCAGTTGAAGCAAAGCCTGCTCGGCCAGTGAGAGTGTACAGCCTCTCTCTCCAGCAGTTCCAGCCACCACTATTCACACTGGGTAAAAGCCAAAGATTGCTACACAGAGTGACGCTCCCAGCTTGTTAGTCCTTATTTACACTCAGAATGGGGATAAGATAGTGAAGTGGGTTTCATTTCCCTTAGCTACTTATTTTGGTGTGAGCCCATGTGCAGAGACTTTCACTCTGCAGTAAAAGCACCGTATTTTGGTTTTAAGTTAAGCTGATTATGTGTAATCTTTCTGTGAGGGAAAATTCTGAGAGGCTGGTCAGGGGATTATTTGCATCTGTCCATGATTTTGCAACCGCCAGCTCACTCCTCCTTTCTCAGGGCTGCTTGCTTCTTTGTGCCCATTCTTTTACCCAGATGCCCAGGGCTGCTGGCATTTCTCCCAGGGCACACAACAAGGACCAGTATTGGTTACTGGCAGGCCTCCTCCTTGGTTGAGGAGGCAGGATATTATACTTCCTTCTGTCAAACATGAAGAAACTTGGGTAGTACATTAAGAAGCACATTAATAAATAAACAAACCAAAAGACTTGTAAATGTTTGATGCTCCTCTGAGGTCAAGGTAATGTCTTCCATTGATCAGCTACCTAGTTGACCCATAGTCCTCTGGATTAGATGTTTTCATACAATGAGCAGGTATGAGTGACAGAACTCAGGGCTCTGTTACTTTATGGTTGGGTGACTAGCAGCTGATCACTGGCAGAGTAGGGAAAGCTAAAGGTGAATTTTGAAATTTTATTGGAGCTGCCTCTGTGCAGCATCCTAAAAAGCATTGATAGTCAGTTTAGGCTGCACTTGAAATACCTCTTCATCATTAGAAATATGTAACAACCTGAAATGTTTAAAATGAATAGGACTGAAGTGTTTGTTAACATACCACAGCTAGTACTTAATTTCTAGTGAGTTACTTCAGTTGCCATTGTATTTGCTTTCCCTCCTGTCTGGCTTAGCAATCTCACCCGCACATATGTTACAGGATGAATAATTGATGTTGCATCCTATAAATATTTTATCACTGGGTTGTTTGCTTAGCACATTTTTACATTTATGTGGGGGCATGGTTTCTATGTAAAGTAGACTTCACATCACGCTGGCAATTTACCATGTCGCTCTTAACATTCCAGATGTTGAATGTGGTGGTGGCTTTTATGTCAGGAGCCTGGTCAGTGACATTGGCAAAGGTAGGCATGAGAAAAACCCCATGACAGTTTAAGGAATGAATGTATCTGTTTCTGGAAAAATTGTGTCATTTTGAATATCTCCAGCGACCAGACCTATATGTTATTTTGCAGAGTTGTAGTGCTATCACTTGTTTTTATATACTAAGATATTTCCTTGGGAACATAGGAGAACGAAGGCAAAATAATTGCCAGAGGACCTTGGGGGCTGGGGAATAAAAATGGAGCAAGTGATAGCACTGAGCAAGATAATATAAAGCAAGGTGGGGATTTTGTTTTTCCCCTCCTCCATATGTTAAAGCTAACTCAGATTAAGGGTGGGAAGAAGAAAGATACTGTCTTTTTAGACGTTATTCATCACATTTTGAAAACAGATTGCACAGAACATTACCATGCACATATAATAAACCCTATCTGCTGCAAAGACTTCTACGTTTGTGATGATTTTTCTAGTGTTTTCTTTCTCCTGTGCCTGAATTGTGAATGGTTTTGCTTTCCCACAGGGTTATTTGTCTTGTGCTCTATATCTATCAAACTGCATGATGGAGAACAGATAATCCATTTCAAATTCTTTTTTTAAACGATACATTTGCAGATCAAGAAAGCAAGTGATGTGGGATAACCTTATGAATTTCAATGTTATTTATGCTTAGGCAAGTCAAAGATTCTCTTTCTGTTACTGCCTTCAGAGTGTACTGGCTTATGTTTAGTCCTTTAACAACAAACCAAGATACAAAGTCTGTCCTCAGCTGGTTTCTTTTAAAAAATTTAAAATGCAGTAAAAATCTTCTGCATCAGAAAGGATGGGAGAGAATATTTTATTATACCTGTGTGCTTACAAGTCATCTCTGATGACAGTTGAGTTTTTAGCCCCTCATTATGGCTGTGGGAAAATAGTACATGGTCTTCTAAGTCATTTGTGAACACAGAATGTTCTGCTTACATCTCGTGTTGTTATTTCTTCTCTCTTTATTCTGATTTAAATCTGGAAATCCTTTTGACAACTTCCTGTCACATTTTCAACTCTTTACTACACTGGAGATCTATTGAAATCAAAGGAATTCCTTGGCTCAGATTTAAGAAGATATAAATGAGTGATAAATCTTCAGGAACTTCCTTCTTAAGGCAGAATAATGAAGAAAGCCGCATGTACAAACGCATTTTAAGTGAGTTGCCAATGGTTAAACTTGACTGTGCATTTTCTCTAAATCCTCTTTTCTCCTTCACTGTAGAACTCTCTACCTGTGCCACCATGCAAGAGCTGACCCGAACCAAACAGGGGCCGTTCACGCTAGAGCAGCATGCCCTTTATGAAGACAAATGGACAATTGATGAAATTGCACGATCCTTAGAGCACTGCACGTCTCTTCTCCCAGGAGAGCCAGCTCATAAAAGATTGAAGACAGAGCATCCTGGCGAAACTGCTGTGAGCTGTGAAGATAAGTGATAAGTTGGGTCAAGGAAAAAGACTGGATGATTGAGACATTTTAAGATTGGGTTGGGATTGTCTTGCCTCCTGTGTAAATTTACAAGTCTGTACTGGGAGGGTGACAAACTGCAGTGCAAGAAAAATGGTTCTTTTGTTTTCTGGGGTTAAAACATGCACTGAAAATACCCAGTGCTTACTGTTCCCTGATCTTTTTATTTGCCCCTTGCACACTGTAAATGGGTCTGCTACTGATGTCTATTTGTCATAAACTTTTAAAAAACTTTTAGGGTACAATATGGCTGTTGTTGCCAGTTCCTCAATAAAAAAATATGAACATTAATGTTTGATAAATGGCCTTCAAAAAGATCTTTTTATTTTCCCCTCTGTAGCTGGTAATCAAACCCTGAAATACTATGGTGACAAGACTCTCATAGCTTGAAGGATACAAGAATGTGGTGTGGCAATTTGCTTTCTTGAAATCCATTTCAGGATATGTCTGTTTTACTGCAGTTTTTCTTACAGGTTGTTCTTTCAGTCAGAATGTACCCAGAATCCATTAAATTTAGATGCTAATATTTTATGTTAAGTCTGAAATACCAGTGTAAGTGAATAGTTGTAAGTATAAACAATCCCAGAAGCTAATTTTGTGATAACAAATGTTCTGACAAATGCAGTCGTCATTACAGTTGTGCACTGGTACATTCTGGTACAATGTCCCAGTTGGTGACCGTTACAATTTAAAGCATAGTTAACTCTTATGCCCTTTGTAGGACTTATGGAATTCACTTTGACCATCTGTGCATTGCTTGAGCTGTCTTGCATTGATTGAGTAGAAGGCTGATGTGTTTCTGGGCTTTGACTGATTTGGACCTGACTGGAAGTTGTGTGGGCAAGAAAAGGATCCACCATCAAGTATCCTTGCTGAAACCATTTTAATTCAGTGGCACAGTGATGGCCTGTTCTCCAGTTCATGCAAAGTTTGATTGCATTGATTATTTCCCACCACTGCTTCCCTTGAGATTTTCAAAATTACTAGAAGACTGTGGCTTGAGAATGCTAAAAAGCACCCTAGTTTGGTTCCATGTGTGTGATGGACTAGCCTAAATGGCCTTCCCTATGTGTCCCCATACAGGTTAATAGTGGCTCTCTTTTCCTCTTGTCATGGCAAGGAATGGGAAGAGGTGTTTAAACATGTGGGTGATATCTGAGAGAAAGCCCTGATTTTGAAACTGCCATTGAAATGTCACCAAAGAGGAATTGTCTGGCTGCTGTTACAGTTTTATGTGACCACTGGCCAAGTGGCCTGCAGTGGCCTTGTACAACTCCTAGCCTGTTGGGTTTCGGCTCTGAAGCAGAGACTTGACTCTTACTCTGGAGTGTCTGAGTGCTCTGAAGCCACGAGTTTCTGCTTATATTAGGGTGTAACTCACAGAGAGACATGAAAATTTGATTTAATACACTGTGTTAATGGACTTGCCTTATTCACAGTAAGTTATCTTGGTAGCTGGCTACTTCTGTTTCTTAAAAGAAATCATTTGGTGGGGTTTTTTTGTTTTAGTCCTAACTTGACTTGAATCTCCATGTGCTGCATGTTGATGTCTTTGTCTTTGCACCTTACAAAAAGCAGTTTCTCCATGTGCTGGTATTAAATGAAATTATCAAGTTCCAACCTACATTCATACATCTATAGGTTTTTTTTTCTATAAAATATGAAACTTAAATCTGCACAAGATTAATGAGGCTTTTGTTTAGAGGGAGTCTAGAGTTTGTTTTATTGTTAAGTAAAGAGAAATTGTATTCTCTTGTATATTCTTATAAAGAACTTAAAGAAATGTTGAAAAAATGGCAATCAAATTGAAATGTTAGAGAATTGTAGCAGCAGCACATTAAATGTACCATATGAGTGAAGTAATCTTAAGGAATTTTGATTTCAGAGATGGGAGAAAAGAGTTGTGTTCAGGAAGAGAATAAGAACAGTGGAAGATTTTAGTTGTTTCTTTTCAGGGTAGGTTTCTTGGTACATTGGGTAGGAACAGAGAAGAGGTTATTTCCTAAAGAAATCAAATAAAGCAGAAAATGTCATTTTCCAGTATACTTATCTTGAATGATCAAAGACACTGATTGAAACAGAGATTCTCTTATTGTCTGAATCTGTTTTGGTTTTTGGGTTTGTTTTGTGTGGGATTTTTTTCCCCCAAGAACCTAATTTATGTTATCCCAGTAGTCTTCTGGATTAAGTTCTCATTTTCTTCATTTATCTTTGTGCTCTGTGAAAAATAGCTCAGTGTATATACTGTTAGTTGTCTTGTTTCATCTACAGGGATTTGTTTCTTTATAAATTAGTGCAATTGAGAGATCTTTCTATTAATAGGGCACATTTGTATACAGTGCTATAAGTGTCTAGCACATTTTTTTCTCTCATCTGTTTGTTTAGTACTCACCATGGTTTTCTTGCTATTCCATATAAGACCTCCTGATATTTTTAATTTCAAAAGAATTATATTTTCATCAACTTTTAGGTTAGCTTGCAACTGTTCTGTTGTAATTATTGCTAACAGATCTGTGATCCTGAGAAGGCAGGATCTGTTCTGTAGTCACTGGAGAGAAATGAAATGGCAATCAAAAGAAAGCATCCTGCTTACATTAGCTATCTAGCTTTGATTTAGGCTGCAAGTCCTAATGCACATGGATGGAAAACATGCAGAGAGGAGGAATGCACTTACACACATTCAGGAATCTGCATAAGGTTTTTAGATAATTATAAAGACTAGAAGTATCTTTCTGTTTACAAATGCAACTTCCCTCCATGCTTTTATTCCTCTATAGCAAGAGACACTTTCCCCAGCTCTAGCCAGACTTTTTCCTAGGATTTCTCTCTTATTCCTTATCACTTGGTTCTGTCACCTCTAGAAATGAAGACAGAACAATGTAATCTCAAATAAATGACAAACTTCTCCCCACATAACTTTGCACTGAACTACAGAAGCTATTTATTTCACTCACAGGTTGGGTAGCAAGTACATTTGGTTGTAGTAGCAAATGGCCAGAGAACACACAAGGCCCTGGCAGCCAGCAGATAGTTGTTCTTAGAAGATACACTGTAAAGAGTGTGTAAAGTCATGAGCAAATTATGCCATAATGGCTTGTTTTATGGCAGCTGCAGAGTGTCAGCCCCATCCTGGCCCTAAACAGTTGAGCTGTCTTTTCAAAAAACACTCAAACTCCCCTGGCTACTTCCCAGTGTGTTTCCTAGGTTCTCTGCCTCATTTGTATGGGCTGTCGTAGGTACCCCTGTACTTTAATGAATGTCTTCCTCTTGAGCCAGTCATCCCAGTGAAGAGTAACTGGGAAGTTGCTGAAAGATCTAGGAATTGCTTTTTTAGATATGTTTTAATAAGTGTTTAACCCAGTGTATTGAAACTATCCAAATCTGGAAGTGAGGGTTGTGTTCCCATGGGAACAGAGGGAAGTTCTCATTTTAATTCCTTTATTCTTACTAACATGCATGTCTGTGAGATACCAGACTTCAGAGTTGTGCTATATCCATGGGAAAATGGAGGTTTTCCAGAACAAAATACCCTGTGATCCTGGATCTTGATTACTGACAGCCATGGTATCTTAAGATTAGTTGCTATTTAGAATGAGAGGAAAAATGTGTGTACTAGAAGAAGAGTGACTATCCAGTGCCCAGCTGAGACAAACAGTTATCTACCATCTAAAATACATCTGTGACACTAAAAGACTTGTCTCACTTGAATGAGCATTGTTCAAGGGGAAATCCCTGTCCTCTCAAAAAGCCTGTCCTGCTTTTTGAGCTGAATATTGTCCATCTCAAGTTGGGACTTCTGATCCACATGGACTTGGTTCGTAGCAGTATGCTATTGTGCTTTGGCCCTGAATCTGCCTTCAGTGCTTCTGCTGCTTTGTTGGGACTCACAAGGGCTTCAGCATTTATCTCCTTTTAATGTCTCTGCCTGGGTGGCTCTCTTTCTTCCTTATTCAAATGGCAGTTTTTCTATGCACTTCATAATATATTTTTCTTGCCAGAGTGTTGAGCAATTTTTAGATAATTTTTTAAGCCAAATCAATAGGTTCTTCTTTTTCCCCTCTATTAATCAAGTCTGAGCCATTAGTGAAATATTCTAGGAATGCTTTCATCAATAAGCATTTAGCATCTTACCCTGCAGTTCTGTTTTTGATTTATATGTTGTTTTAGAAGAAAATAAAGTCAAAATTTGAATAACTCGCCAGATTTTGGGATAGAGCAGGATTTTATTTGTTAGTGTAATAGAAGGTGATGTTGCTGTTCTGGGCATGAATGGCTTTGAGACTTTAATGGCTAGGGTCATTCTGTTTGCCTGGCAGAGGCAAGGAATCAGTTGGCAACAGTATTAATTTTATTAAAAAGGCCTTAGAGAGACAAAGGCAGAGTTCATATGTGTGTATGTGAGAGTGTGACTGCAGTATACAGCCGCAGAGGCAGTGAATGGATTCAGCCAGCCTGGGCAAAATGACTGTTCCTATTAAAAAGCAGTCATTGTTTCTAATAGCCAGGGATTTCATGTGCTTCTTTGTGAGACCTGATTTAGTAAATAACAAATAGTTAAGAGCATGTCAAACAAGCAAGTTTATCTGGATGCTTACGTGTCCACTCTGGGTGTCGAGATGGCATCTCATCTTACTGTCTCTAAGATCAACTGCTAAGATGGTATAGGTGTTACAGGTTATGAGTGGATGGTTTAGGGCTCAGGACAAAAACTGGACTATATTGCAAGGATGAAACCATGGGGTTTTCCAGTTCTGGTTCTGGGTAAGTGTAGAAGATGCTGCCATGGCTCAGAGAAAATATTAACGTGGCTGCCCAAGAGAAGCCCAAGGTTTTTGTTATGGGTGTAAATGTCTTGGACTTTATTCCTGTTCCCTCCCTGTAAGCTCAAAGAAGTGGGGTCAAATCAAAGCAGGAGCCTTTAGCTGACTTCTGTATCACATTGCTCTGTGTGTTGTGGCTGCTGAAACAGTCTTGTGCTCAAACTCTGGGCTCTAAAGGGGCCTCAGTGGCTTGTCCCAGAAGTCAACAGTAACCTAGAATGAGTAGGAGGCTCAGTGAGGCAAATGAGTTTGTAGCATAAACACTCCAATGTCTTTACAGCCTATAAAATAGCCTCTGTTTTACCAGATACATATATTTTAGGTTACAGGTCTGTGCCTGCCCTTTCCGCTTTGCATCCCATTAACTTATCTACTGTTTGAGACAGTTCCTCCTAAAACTCTCTCCTTTTGAATGCCTTTCCATGTGCATGTTTGCCTTGGGAATGCATGGAGCAAAAATGCTCTGTAGTTTCTGGAGGACAGGGAAACTTGTAGCAAAGTAGAACTAAGAAGAATGAGGTGTGTCTGGTCCACTTAGTACCCTGTTCTTTTCCTGAGAAAGGTGTAGCCCTGGATGCTTTAGTGTGGTTTCTCTGGGACATGGGATTATTCTAGATATCTCAGCATTAAGTACTTCAAAGTTAGATCTGCAGCTGAGTGTGTGTATTAAAAACAAAATGCATCATTTCACAGATGTCATGCTACTTTTAGTGGCTTCAGAACATGATTTTACAGCTTAACAGCAGGAGGGGTAGAAAAGGAATGGCAAGAGGTAAATGCCTATTTCAGTTGTTATATTTTTTAAATAGATGAGAGTAATCATTTTAGGTAATCATGTAAGAAAATGCCTTAAGTATTTGAATGGAGAAAAGCTAAAAGACAAGTTTTCCTACCTTTTCTGTTTCCTTTAGCACATACAACAATTAGCTTAAATACACCATTTCAATCCTTAAGCTTTCATGTGGAAATGCAGGAGAGGTTATTATTGTATGCTGGTGTGAAAAATGGCATTTATTTTCATTTCAGCAGTTGAAAAGATAGTCCTCTATGATGCCCTTCAGAAGGCAGTGACTTGTTTTGCTTATATTGAATTGCTGTAAATCTTTAGGGTAACTTAATCTGCAGTGAGTGGTATTAAATAATTTCCTGCAGTTGGCTTTCCTAGAGTCTACAAAACTGTTTCAGGTTCTGCAGGTGCATGGTACACACTCCTGGTGTAAATGGAGCACTGTGTACAAACACTAAATATATCTAGAAAACAAGATTAAATCTCTGTAATATTTGCTATGCACATAAAATGTTGTCCAGATTGCCCTAAACCTAGCTGCTGCTTTGCTTTGGATACAGTTTCTTCTTACTTCTGTACTCTAATTTGACTAAGGGCACCAGCAGACTGTTAATTTCTTGTCCAGGCAATTAATTTCACCCACTTGCTGCTCATACAGAGTGAGAGATGACTGGCTTTAACTTCTGGAGCTGCTCCTTAGGATTTCCTAGCACTGTGCTCAGCACCTCTGCCAGGCACTGTCCCCAGCAGCACTAGCAGAAAGAAGTGTCCCCACCTAGGCTCTCCCATTCATAGGATAGCATGCAAAACCTGTGCAGATAAAACTAGGCTGTGTTAGGAGAAGACCATCTGTCGCTCAGCTAGCCTCCAGCAAAAGATGGAGTGGGCAGCAGTGGACAGTGCTGTTTGAGTACTCCTCCCTCCAAGGGAGAGTTGGAGGGAGGTATATGGGTACATAGCTAACTCAAAGCATGTGATTATTTCTCTTAACCTTAATTAGAGGACTCCTGCACTGTTTTTCTAAATTATGTGAATGTCTGAATTTGCTGAATTAAGGCCTTATAGTTCATTTACACTTATCCTGGGGGTTTTTTTTTTGGTCCTTCTTTTCTGTTCTTTTTATTTTAGTAATGCAAACTGAAAGGAGGAAAAAAAAGAGTAAAATAAACATTAATGGTGTGGCACAACACTTAGAGTTGTTCCACATCTAATGAATATGTAACAGTTCTATTTTCCACCTAAAAACAAACACAGAAAAATGGTCAGAATATAATTAGTGGTTTTTTTTTTTTTTTTAAATGTGTTTATCTAGGAAATGCATTTCTCTAGAGAGTGCTATTAAAGGCTGTGCAGAATGGATAAACCCTGTTTGCTGAGAGTGGTGGTGATCTGTTTGTAGAGTTAGGAACATGTACCTTGTATCAAGTGGTATGTCATTTCCCTGCACCAGTTTTATCTGTTCTCCTCTGCTGTGCTGTAGATGTTTATTGCTAGAGTGTGGTCATATGTAGTCATAGTTGGTGTTTGGCTACTCCTTTCAACCACTGGGAGTGCAGAGTACTTAGCCCCACTCAGACCCCCTGCATTAGTGAATCCAGGCTGGTCCTTTAGAGTGGTATAGGAAATAGCCAGGGATAGGCTGTTGTTCCACAGAGAAGGCAGTACCTGATTAGGGTTTGAGGAGATGGAATTTATTTAAAGGCAGAGCACGTCTGATGGCTGCAAAGGAAGAGAAAGGCATGTCCCACAGGATAACCTTTGCTGCCCATCTGTGATCTGAACACACCAAACCAGACAGCTTTTCCAAGGAAGTGCATCTTTTAGAAGATAGTCCAGCTGTTGGATCAAAGGAGTAAAGCTCCCCACTGTTCTTCCATGTGAAAAAATAATTGAGTAAACTTTCCACTTCTCCTTTGCTTGAGCAGCTCCCTGATGGTGTTGTACTCCTGCATTGCAAGGCTGTTTTTCCAAGCCCTTCACCTGGCTCTCAAGATTGCCACAGGTTTGGGTGCCTGCTGTACACACTAGATGTGGTTGGGAGAGCTCCTTTGGCACTCTTTTTTGCTCTGCTTAGCTCTTCAGTGTGAAAAAGAAAATGAGAGGCAATACCTGGCAGCATCTCTTTTGTTACAGGCACAGACTTTCTGCTTTGTGCCTGTCCCTGTGTAAGATAAAGCTGCCAATGGGCCACTCCACAGTTGAATCTCTCCCTGACTGCCTTTCTACTCGCCCTTTGTAAGACAGCCACAATCTTACTCTTGTCTCTTCTGGAAGATGTGTGTGCTTTTTTTTCTGTAGTTGGACAGCCTTTCCCAAGCCCTTCTGTTCCTCTGTACCCAAGAATCATTTATCTCTCACTGCAGCAATCCAGTGGTTTCATAACTGGCCCAGGGCTAGTGAAGTTACAGTCCTTGGGGTGTTTCTGCCTGTGGAAGGAAAGAGAAGAGAGGAAAAAAAAAATTGGCCAGGAGCAAGTAATTGTTGAGTGGCAGAAACAACTGGGAGTTCTTAGTAAATCAAGAAAAATGGCTTGTGTCTGAAAACACTGGTGTGATACAGTGCTGGGGAGAAAGTGTGCTTTGGCTTTCTGAGGTGGCTTTTGTAGTGCTCAGCTCTGTTCTTTGCTAACAATGTTACAGTGCTCAGAAATGTGGCTTTATTGGTGTCAAGTCAAATCCAGTCATAGGTTTTGGGAAGCTCAGCTGATACAGAGTTGGTTTATTTTCTGGCAGACTTTTGCGTGTTGATAAATCCTGAAGTAAAATGCAGTGGGTAGTAAGCAAAGCTGAAATTGGAACTTGCATGTCCACCTTTTCCAGTGCACTTTCCAAAGACCTCAGCTGCAAAAGGAGCATGTACCCTCCAGCTCCTTTTTATGGGGTACAGAGTAGTTGTCAGCACAGCATTGGTGTTTTAGGGAAGGGGGTGGCTGTGAGGAGAAAGACATCTTCAGACTCCATGTTGGGATGTTTAATCCTTCAGCCAGGAAAATGGTTTTTTTGCTATTCATTCTGAAGTCAGGTCAACTCTGCAACATGTTAATTATATATACACCAAGCAGCATGCTTTGTCTTCCTTTCTGGAGATTTATTTGATCCAGAGAGACCAGTAAGGAGCTGTTGTCAAGGGAAGCAAACACTTAGTGTTCCACAGAACTGTTGGAACACCAGATGTGTGCCCCCGATGGAAGAGATTTCAGGCTATGTTCAGGTTTACATTTACTGGAATTCATTGGCATAAAGGAGTAAGAGACTTTCTGATGTGTCAGCTTGTTTTGATTCCCAGAATGTTTTCTCATTATGGGGGGGGTTGCTTCACTGTAACAATTATAATTTAACCTGGGTGCTGTGTGCATCACAGTGTGTGACTGCAGGGGGAGACTCAGGTTTTTACCCCTGCAGTGTACAGCCTGTACTGAGCTGAATGGCAACTACAGAGCTTCAGCCAAGCACGGCTGCTTTATTTTATTGTGATGAGAATGAAAAGCCTTCAAAAGGAAGAAGCAAAGAATAATTTGAAAGAGGAAAAAAATATTTGTATTTTGAAACTTTAGCTTTGGGAAATAAACCTGTCAGTAATCTCCTGGGGTTAGCAGGGAACTCTTCCAAAGCATGGGTTGATGTCTATTTAGAGAGGAGGATTATTAGACATGCCATTGAATATTCTGGTCATTTGGTTCAATGAGCTTTTGCGCTGTGGGCTTGACTGCCAGCTAAGGGGTTGTTCCTAACTGGGGTCCTGTTAAGTCACTAATACTTAATTTGAGTTTTGTGTTTCTGTCATGCTGAGTTGGTATGTTGGCTGGTCTGTCAAGGTCACAGCCTGATGTATCAAAGCTTGAAAGCTGCTATGCAGCTGGCTGAATGCAGGTGATCAAAATTAACTCTGTAGGAAAGATGCATCTTGTCAAAGAGCACAGGATGTACCAGGTATAAGGGTATGCAGGAAAAAAGTGTAAGCAGAAGGGAATTATTTTTTTTTGCTTTAAAAACCTATTTTACTATATTTATCTAGCTTTGGTTAATCAACCTTGTGCTAGTCTGTGCAGACTGTTGCAGGCTGAAGATAGAATGAAAAAAAACTACAAATTCACAGTCCTGGTCAAATCATAGAATCATAGAATGGCATGGGTTGGAAGGGACCCCAAGGATCACAGAGCTCCAACCCCCCTGCCACAGGCAGGGACACCAACCTTAGGCCTAGATCTACACAGGATTGCCCAGGGCCCCATCCAACCTGGCCTTGAACACTTCCAGGGACAGGGCATCCACTACTTCTCTGGGCAGCCTGTTCCAGCCCCTCACCACTCTTTGTGTAAAAAAACTTCCCCCTAATATCTAATCTAAACCTTCCTTCCTTTAGCTTTAGTCCATTCCCCCTAGTCCTGCCATTGTCTGCCATTTTAAAAAGTTGAATCCCCTCCTGCTTCTAAGTTCCCTTCAGGGACTGGAAGGCTACAATGAGGTCCCTCCGCAGCCTTCTCTTCTCCAGGCTGAACCAGCCCAGCTCCCTCAGCCTCTCTTTGTAGGGCAGGTGCTCCAGCCCTATAATCATCCTCATGGCTCCTCTGAACTCTCTCCAACAGTTCCACATCTTTCTTGTATTGGGGGCCCCAGATCTGGACACAGGACTCCAGATGGGGCCTCCCGAGGGCAGAGTAGAGAGGGACAATCCCCTCCCTGTCCCTGCTGGCCACCCCTCTTCTAATGGAGCCCAGGATCCCATTGGCCTTGTGAGCTGCAAATCTGGGATGGCTAATTGAAGAATGATCAGCAGAGTAACTGTGTATCATATGAAGGCTTGAGTATTACTTAATATGTGTCTTCTTTCTCTTCTAAGGTTCTTCATTTTCCCAGGTGCATATCGCAAAGGCTGAACCCTGGAAATGAAGATGCTTTATTACACTTTAATTTTAGAAGCAAACAGTAGAGTCAGGACTGTTGACTCATGGTCGCAAGGGTGTCAAGCAGGGCTTTAAAGCAATTATTGAGGCATTTAGTTCCTTTGGAATAGGACCTGGCATGTGTATGTGAGACAGCATTAACGTGAAACATTAGTGTTCCTTCCCAGAACCATTTTTACCTCTCCATATGTTTCCCAGTTTAAATAGAAAGCCAAGCATATCATGAGGAGAGGAAATAAACATCCATGTTTATGGATGTGAAGTCTTAACAGCAACTAAGCTCAACAGATTGCTTAGTTGGGCTGAGATTAACAGTTATGTGAATCATGACTCTTGTCGCCAAACTGAAATGCAGATCACAATGTAATTTAGGATTCATATACAGGTTATTGGAAATATAAGCTGGTATCTTAGGGCAGGAAATGCACTTTTTTGTATAAAAAATTTAAAATATTTTTGAGAGTATTTAGTAGTTCAGTGTTATGTGCCTTACAGCCTCCAGCTTGCATGTGATAAAGTCATATTCAATCAGAACAGCACCCTGTTCAGAGCAAGCCTACTGCTGGGCTCCTCTCGCCCATTAACTAGTTGTAAAATATCTACTTGTCTCTTCTTGTGGTTAGGTCAGATTTAACCAGCTCTGCTCAAAATTGTCTGTGTAATGCTCAGATATGTCCACTGACTTCACTGGTACTAGTCCAGACTTATATTGGTGTGATGTAGAGCAAAAATCTGCCCTGGAGAATGTGGAATCCCGAAGGCATTCACTAAAATGATGAGGATGATGATGATGATGGTAATATGCTGAGGTTGAATGTGATTTGTCATTGTTTCCCATTTGCTTGTATCTAGTTATAAAGGAGGAGTGCAAGGAAGCTACCCCATTAGTTGTTAGTTCAAAAGTAGTTCAACAAGAAAGCCCAGTGCCTCCAGGAGTACCTTTCTAGCAGTAGTCTGATCTCTGCAGGTTATTGTTCAGGGGTATTTTAAATCAGCCTATCCTTTGGCTTTGATGGCTGGAAGTACCTGTTATCTGCAATCCTGTTTAACTTGGAGCTTTAAAACGTAATTGAGGATATTATTTCAAAGCACAGCACTTTCTGAAGCTCCGTTTCTGAGAAGGATTTTGCACTTTAACAAGTCATCTTCTGATGCAGTGAACACTGACCTCTGTTCTGTTTTTGGTAAAGGTAAAGCTAAAATGGAAAGGTTCTGGCATTTTAAAAAATGTGTCAGCTCAATATCCTTTAATGCTTCTGGGGTCAGAAATGCAGATGAAATTTAAATTCTGTCCTTTCTTATTTTCTTTAAAGAAGGAACTTGCTAATGAGCAAATTATTCCATAAAGAATTCATGTTTCTCTGCACTAATAAAGGACTTCAGACATAAATGCTCTTCTTTTATAATGTCATTTTGTTACTTGTCATGATGTTATTTGTATTGCACCTGTTACTTGGGAATATAAAAATATTTTTCAAATAAGGATTCAACCTGGTGAAGTGGTAAGGCATCCCTGGGAAAAAGTGAGTTAGGAGGTGGCTGGCAGATGAGCAGTACAGGGTCCTAATGATAAGGCTGGGTACTGACCTACTTCACGCCAGCTTACCCTTCAGTGACTTTGCCCTCCCTTTACCTGCCTCCTGAGTCTGAAATGATGGAAATAGCTTCCTGATGTGCACAACGAAGCCCCAGTTTCATTTTAGGCTTTTATGCATACCATTACAGAAAGGGATTTTTGCTTCTGGATTCTCTGTGATGTAACTGACAGGTGGATCTCTGAGAAGCAACTCTTGGGCTAGCCAAGCTTAGGCTGAGCTTTGTGTTGTGTTTACTGTGCAGGCCAGGCCGCGGGGGGTGACAGCACTGCGCCTCAACTCCCTCTCTGTGCTGTCAAGATTTGCCATGCTCGGTTCTTAGGTGTGTGTGGTTGCCTCTACACTCTGCTCTTCTCTGCTTCTCAGGGTGGCTGTGTGTCAGGCAGGGTGAGAATACCTTTACGTCATGTGCCTGCTGCTGTGAGCAGCTGGGGTGAGGTGCACTCAGCTCTGCAGCTGCGGGAACTGGGGAAGAGTTGTCAGCTGGCTGCAAACTCAGCGCCTGCAGTCCTGACACTGGTTTGTGTTCTGGCATGGTGCTCGGTTGTTATCGTGCCTAATAAGCACTGAGAAATGGCCTATTTGCGCTGCTTGCTGCTCTGTTTATCGGTAGGCTGAGGAAAAGCCTGTAATCAGCTTGTGATTAGGAGGTGGTGAATTTTGCTGAGCAGTGAGGAAAAATAGTGAGGGATTGTCTTGTTTAAAAGGAAGGTCTGTGGTACTGGCACATGCCAGCTCTGCAGTTGCAGGCTGCAGCATGGGCTACGCCAATACAGCCAAAAGAAGATGGTATGCAGAGGCAAAAGGCAGGAGAAACTCGAAGCTGCAAGTCCTTGGAATGTCAGGGTTCTACAATGGGAAGGCACTGAGCAGTTCCATGCTCTGAAGAGGAATCATGGAAGAGCTTCGTGACCCAGCTCTTGCTACCCTGTCAGACCGCCTGCTTGTCTGGATCCCCACGGTCACTGCATTGTACAAAATGTAGAAGACACTTATCCATAGGAGCTGCAATAACTATGGAGCATCAGGCAGTGTAAGAACAAGGCTGAAGAACTCTGGAAACCTGGGGGTGGTGAAGGAGAAACCTTAGAACTGTTCCATCAGCAGCCTTCACCCAGCTGAGGACGAAGCAGAAATGTCATTGGCTGGAAACTTGTTCTTTGGTTCCTAAAATCCTTGGGGATGGTTTCTGAAGGGGTCTGACCTGGACCCCCTGAGGATATTCTCTCGCCTTCTCCCTACCACAGTCAGAGATTTAAGGCAGGTTTATACATTATCCTGAGGGAAATGCCAGAATTTGTTCTAGGTTCACTGCCAAGTTGCAGGAGGGTGTCTTCTGTTAAGATTAAATTTAGACTCTACAGGTGACATATGTAAGCAGAGTTCAAAGGTCAGTCTAGTTTAGATCTCTTTTAGTTCAGGTCCCAACCTGCAGCTCCCTTAGCCTGGTGTCCAGTGCCTGGGGGGTGGAAGATTTTGGAAGGTTACACTTGGTTTTAGGCCAGCACAGGAGGAAAGAGAGGGAAGTCCAATAGCGTATTAATTGCAGAAAGTAAAACTTGGATTCTTCATTCATGTGCCCATGAATGTGATTCTGATTTTGCAGCCCTGGGAGTCATATCACATAAAGTTCAGGTGGTGAGACTAGATTTTCTGGAAGAGATACATTGTTTAGTTTTCATTCTGTGCAATAGAATGTGGCTGGGCTGCTGAGGGGTTTTGTTTGTGCCTCTTCATAGATACTCAGAAAGTAGAGATGCTGACCCGTCAATTGTACCTGACAGCACTGTTAACAGAAAGATCTCTGCTTTGCTGTCAGTAACTGCTGTATACTGGCCTAGTTTCCTCCCAGCAGCTGCACAGCATGGTACCAGCAGTGTAATTCAAATCTAAATTTATGAATGTCTGTTAAAGTGCGAGTTGCACTCTTATGCACTGCTTGTTCTCAAACATGTTAAAGCAGTTAGAAAATAAAGGAGTGGAGGGAAAGAAGGCACAGTAATGTAATAATAATAGTGGAAAGCACATTTTCCCTTCCAGTCATCTAAGAAAAAACGTGTTAAAAGATTCTGAAGGAGTGCTGAAAGCTTGCTGCTGTAGTACGGTTTAGAGGGGGAATGTTCGTCCGTGGAGACGTTGCCTGCTTCTCAGTTGGAAGAGCTGGTGTGAGCTCAGCTACAGCAGCAAAGTATAATCAGTTCTGTGCTCCTTCTGTATTCAGAACTATAGTTGGAGTCATCAATAACTTGGGCTGCAAACATAATGAAGTGCTCAAGTTGTGGAGGAGATAAAGCTTTCGGAATACTTTTGAAAGTATTGGTCCCATGCACTAATTATAGCTAACCTGTTTTGGCAGTAACTATTTTTTACACTTTCTAAGGTGAATTCTGCACCAGGGTTCTCCCAGACCACACTTCCTTGTGCTCTTTGCTGTGGCAGTGCTATTTCCCTACCTCAGCACTTTCTGTCTGTAATGGTTTATAGCTCTCTCTTTCTCTCCTTTACACTACTCTATTTTTTCTACACACAATCATTTTCCTTTTTGACCCCCCACCCCCTTGTTTGGCATTATATTTTCCCTCTATTTTTGTTGTTGCTATAGTAAGGGCCAAAACAACTGGATTTTCCCTCTCCTGTTTCTCTGTATCTCTTTGTATTGACTATTTTTATGTTTACCTCAATGAGAACCATACTCCATATGTTTTCCTGCACAACGTAAGGTAACTGACAGGGATTCTCCAGCCTCTTCTTAAATTATACTGCCCTTAGATGTACTGTTGTTATTACTTACTGCTTTTTATTGTCTCCTTATCATAGGGTCCATAAAGAAAAACAGGGCTTCAGTTGCCATAAGCATTGCACAACCAGAGAGTATACATGAGTGTAAAAGATGGGAGGAAAGATGGGATGCAGAGTGGTGGGTGGCAGTGGTTATTTGTGGTGTCTGGAAAATTTCCTGTACCTGGGACAATGGGAGAACAGAAACAAGACAATATTCTTCCTTAAAAGTGATTTCCACCCCCACCCAGTTCTTTATTTCTGTCTCTGGGTATCCATTCTTCACTTTGTCTCAGCATTGCCTATGATCATATACCAGTAAGAGCTCACCGTGGGCCAGGGTGACAAAGTGCTAGATGTTGGATAGACTCAGACCAAAAATGCAGTCCCTGCCCCAGGGCTGTGCCACTGCTGGGTACAGGAGCAGGATGAGCCTTTGGGGTGAATAGGGCTGGGAAAACCCACCCACAGTAGAAAGGTGACAGAAGGGGAATGCAGGGCTTAAACAGGCCTGGGAGAACTGTTTCATAAAGGTTTTACTTAGGAAGTAATTTGCAAGATGCAGATGCAGCCTGGCTGACTGTAACAAAAGGAGAGAAACAAACTCAGGGTCATGAGTGCCTGTGGGAGAGCGGTGGTGGGCATTGGGAAAAGGAGAGGAGCTCGTGGGAAGGGTTGTGAGTGGGAAATGCTGAAGTCTGGTTTAGTTAGGAGGGATTGCTAGATATCTGTGATGTGCTGTTAGGCTGTGACTTTGCTTGAATAAGGGAAATAGGTTTGTCTCTAATTTAGACCTGAGTCATCAACAGAAATGGCTGAAGAGCTCGTGGACACGGGACCAGTAATACATTTCACAGTGACCCCCTTTTCACTTTGTCCCCCTTGAAGTCCCAGAGAGGGAGTTGGCCATCCATCCCATCATGTTCTGTGCTGAGTGAGCAATTAAAGATTAAAGGATTACTGTTTCCACCATTCTCCTCATTTTCCTAATTTCTTTAAATTAATTTGTTTTCAGTTCTTTCTTGCCAGCTCACTACTTCTTCCAGGGGTTCCTTTTGCCTTTTAAATGCCATCACTTCTAGCTCTTCCCTTTCCTAGTCTTTTACCTGCTCCCTTTCCAGCCCCACATCACCTTCTTTGGATCACTCTGAGAGTTTTATCTGTGCCTTTTCCCTACTTGCAGACTGGGGCAGGTTTCTTCAAGCAAAAGAAATGTCTGTGGACATGTACTGTAGCTCTCTGAAAAGCATGGGAAGTTGAATTGTCATTTGTGAGGTTCCTTAGCTCAACTGATGCAAGGCAGTTTGCCATGTAAGGGTGTTACAGGGAGCTGTAGTCTTAAATTTTGAGTTAGAGATGTAGCAGTGGTTACCAGGGAGACTTCTAAAATTACACTGGCAATGTCTGTGCTCAAATACTGTATCAGATCTTAGGAAAATGGCAGCAAGTGAACAGGCATAGATTGGGAGAGTGGCACCGTGTGGGACACAGGGATGCTTTACATACAAATAAAAAGAGAATCCTTCAAGCTTTAGGATGACACAGGGTCTCTAGCTCTGCAATCCTAAACCACAAAATAGCATGAATGGAGTTAAAAGTACCGGTTCTGTTTAAATTTCACACAGACAATAGCTGTAACAGGATTAGAGCTGTTAACATCCATTAAGCAAAGAAGAGTTGCTTCTAACTGGTAATTCACAAAATTTGTAACTTGTTATCAGAAACTAATGGGAGAAGATACCCTGCACTCTGCCATGAACCCCCTCCAAACAAGGTAAGAGCACAGGCGTGTATTCATGCATATTTAAATGTATGCTAATTAGAAAGAACATTTGGGAGTAAAGCAAATGTCAGAAACCTGTGAAAGGGAGAGTTCCAATTGCACCTGAATGGGCTCTTGATACTGAAATAGCTTTCTGGCTGAGGGGGTCTGATCCACCAGTTACTGGAGATTGGGATAATACTTTAATCACTATGTATTTTCCCCATCCTTGTTGTCTTTTTGGCTGTTCATGGATGTCAGAGGTTGGGTCTGACATGAGACAGGCAGGGACAAACACCTGTCCTTCCAAGATCTGTCAGTCCACTGCTCCTTGGAAGTGCTGGCCTGTTATTCCAGGTTTGTATCCCTGCAGCCTAATGGGAATTTGTCCATGGCTGGAATTGAGGGAACAGATGATATTTTCCACATACTACATGTCTAAGTTACACATATTTTATTACTGTCTTCACTTGTACAAATCTCTGCTTTAAATATGAGCTGTGCTAAAGAGAAAGGTATGTATTTCACATTATTAACTAAAACAGATATTTGTATGTACAAGGCAACTTTGCTTTCAAAATATATGTGACCAGGTAAGCCACAGACATTTATTACCTGATAACAAATGTTGTTGGATTAGACTCTTGATTGAATAACATTTGTGAAAAGCACAGTTACATTTTTAACACATTAAAAATATCCAGCTTGCACAATGCTGACTGCAGCATGTTGATGTAGCAATGGGCTAACTTGGGCCACTTTTGTGCAAGTCCTCTAAGAATATATTCTGAGCATATGAGGAATGTACCCAGGAATATGGTACATATACATCTAGTGACAGCTAATTGGCCAACTTCACAACTTGGGAGTATGCTGCTGTGAGAAGCTGATTGCTATGCTGATTTTTACCATAAAGAGTGCAAGTAATTAATCACTGTATGATTAATCAAAAGCTCATCATGCTCTGGATGTTATGCATGAAACAAAAAGTACCTTGAGTAGCAAAGTCCTTTGGGGTTGTGAAGAAGCTATTCGAGCTGCTGCAATATGAAGAATAGTGGTGCTGTTGATGAGAAGAGGTAGATGGCTGTTCCAGCTTACAGTACAGATGTAGGACTCGATGGTATTTTGCTTAAAGTGGATGCCCTGGTATTGGAGAGTGACTTTCCTTTTAAAACTTAGCAATAGTGGGCTTTGAAGATAATACCAATTCAAAGTTAACAATGAAAGATCAGGCTCAAATTTCACCTGGACAAAATTTTGGTTCTTCAGGTTTTGATATGTGTTAGGAACTGCTGGCAGAGAGTGTTCATGCAAGTCAGGAGGAAGACTCCAAAGGGGAATGGTCAGGTACAGTGAAAGTAGTTTGTGGTTGTAGGGGAGTGAATTCAGGGGTAGGTGTCGACCTCCTGGTACCATTTCTTTGTGCTTCCTATTGTTTCACCAGGAATAAATTTTTCATTCTTGATGCAAGAAGCCAGTGTCCTGAAAACTTCAGCATGTTGAGTCACGTAGGTGCTGAAGTGGTGTTACAGTCTTTTTTTATTTTTTCCCTAGCAGAAAGCTACTAATGATACTGCAGCTCCCTTCCTGAGGAGCAGAGCTGACACACACATCAGCAATTCTGAGAAGCTGTGGGAACATTTAATGAGATGTACAGTAGCTAGTCATTCGGTTGAACCGACGGCAGGCTGTCGTGCTGACAGCTCATGGGGAAGGGCCGGGTCATCGAGCTCATTTTGGCTATCCAATTGTTTGCTGTGGTTTGCTGGGTGGGAGTAGGCAGAGCTGCCCAGCAGTACATGACCTGGCTTCACTCTTCCTTGACCCACTGTTGCTCTTGATGTCTTCTCAACTTCAGTGTGGGCAAAGGCAGTGCAAGTGAAATGGTCCTTTCCCTCTGAGAAGTGAAAATGCACTTCAGAGAGAGAAGTGAAGAATGTTTTTCTCTGGTTCCCTAGAAAACCCTGCAAGAGATGTAGGGGTGTTCAGCATCACATGCATTATTTTTTCTCAGTCATAAGCTATATTTTAGGCATAGTTATTTGCAGTACTCTGGCATAGACAATAAACACTCAAAGCTATTTTATAACGTGGAGCTCTTAATTTAAATCCTACTTTTGTTCGTTAATCTTCACAAAGATGTGGAGAAGGGCTGAGAAAATGTGGGTGAGTATATTATAAGATACTCCTGCTTCTTTAGGGTAATGTTTAATGATCAGTCAGTGACTGAGTTTACATACGTTAAATATTTATTTTTTCTTCTATAGAGCTGAATGGGGAAATGTGCTCACATTCCTGCCAGATCACTAATTGGGTAACTGTGGATGCTTAGGGTATTTCTGAAGCAGCAGTTTCATCTGTGGTACTTGTCTCATTAAGGATTTTACTGTTTGTATTCCAGGAGTCATGAATTCTCCAGCTGGGGCTGGGGCTTTGATAAATTGTCATTTCGTATGCTTGAAATGGAACTTTATTACCTCTGAGTAATAAAAATTGTCAGCTTGCTTTTTTTTTTTTAACTTTACATTTTTACAGCACAAATTTCTGTTCATTTTCAGTGTTTGCAAAATCAAGATTTTGTTGAAATCAGTGGGTTTCTGCTGGTTGATCTGGCTGCAGAAACAAGACTATAAATCTGTGGGATGCCTGTGATTTCTTACTGCTATTTCTTTAATGTCTGTACTCAGATTTCTGGTGGGAGTCTTTTCTCAGACCTCTTGTTGCTGTGCTCATACTGGGACCATTCTTCTGGCAAGCACAAAGTAGACTTGGCTTTTCTTCAGGGAAACAAAGCTCAGGTGCTGACTGGCAGCTGTAGGAGTGAATGCTTTGTACCTCTACTACTCGCTGGTCTGATGCCAGCACCAATCCCCATTTCCCATCTCACCCATCCCTGGGATATTTCTGGGAACGCCTGGTCTGTGCTGGTTGATTTCTGCTCCAGACACAGTCCCTACCACTGCTCAGGGTAAAAGGATCACATTTTAAGGTGGTGCTCAGCATTTGTTAGGAAAGGTAAATTGAGGCTAGAGTTGCTGATACTAGTGAAGTTGTACTTGGGTTCTCCTATGTCCTGTCTAGCTTTTTTTTCCCCACAGGACAAGGATTCTCTTCCACGCTGCTTCCTTCCACCTCCCTAGTTGTGATGCTGGCTGCTTCATTTGTTGTGATCTCCTCTGCTTTCCAGGATCTCTTGTGTATTCTAAAGGGATTAGCCCTCCCCAGGAACTCTCCTCTGTCACTGCTGAGCATCAAGTTCAGCCCAGCAGAAAGGAGCTGAGCTTGCATAAGGTGTGCAGAGAAGGATCTGGACTCAGTGAATGAATCACACATTTCTCTTTCTCAGGAAAGCTATTTTATCTACTATTTATTCTAAGTTCTGCCCCACCTTCATTTTAGGAGCCTAAGAAATATCTTAACTCTATTTTCTTCAGCTTTCAGGTGGAAAACAATAATCAACTAACATACAGGTGCTAAATCTCCCAATTGTTTGCAAAAAGCCCTGAGATGCTGAAACACTGAAGTCTTTCAGAAAATATTTCTTTATACTGTGCTTTATTCTTATCATGTCACCCTTAAGTGTGCACCATTTGCTGCTCTGAATGTTATTGCATAGTCTAAATACTACTTTAACACTGAAGCTAATGTTGAGTCTTTAAAAGAATTTTCCCTAATGGAACTTTAAATATAGATACATGAACATATGACATGGTAAGTCTTTTTTCTTTTTTCCCTTTGTTTTTTTATTTTTTGAGGTTTAGTTAATTGTCTGCTTAGTTGTGACTGGGTCTTTTTCTTGGCACATTAATGGTATTTATATATGGAGGACCTGAAGGAGACTTTGTAGCCAAAATGTTTGAAGTCTCAAAGGGCCAAAGCTGCCATTCCACAAGCCTGGTTTGGAGTTACATTAATGACATCCATAGTTAGTCATTCCTAAGGTCACGTCGTGGCAGGTTTACTTATCTTTTGTAGCCCATGAGCAGTCTATTTAATGACTGCTGCTTTTGTATGGAAGAAAAAATTAATAATTCAAGACAGATTCTTTGGTACTTTCATCTTTAAAAATATTTAATATTTATGTTATCAAAGTGAAAACTTCCTTAAGGTAATGACAACTGAAATAATTTGGAATATTCCTGCAAGAGGTAAGCTGTCAGGCTGACGGTCCGCTTTCAAGTATCGCTTTTCCTTAACCTGCCCAGCCCCTGCTTCTTTCTTGATTTATCTGCCTTGAAGCTTTTAACTCCTATGAATCTCTAGCCTGCAAGATTTCATACAATTCTTTTTATGAAACGAAGGGTTTTTGTAGGGTAGAGCTTTTTCTGCACCTCAAGAATTATTTATTGGAGCCAATGAAGCACATTTATAGCATTGGCCTTAAAAGCAAGATTTTTTTCCTTTATGACTACATCCTCTTAGATATACAGTGGTGTATGTCCATCCCCTTTTAGTATTATTTACCAGATAGAACAGCATAGGAGGCTCAAACATCCAACTAAACCAAATCATTTATTGTTGCTTTGACTTGTTTGTGAGAACATTTTTGTTGTGGTAAGATACATAGAGAGGAAATCCAGCCTCAGAGTGTTCTGTTTTCAGCATAATCTACTGAATCAATAATTTCTAGAAATAGTTTTAAAGCTAAAGTACACATTCATAGATGTACTCTGATAAGCCAGTGGTTTCCAATGCCCAAGTTACAAAAAGGATCTCTGTTAGAGTGCTTTTTTGAGTAGAGTGCCAGATCTCAGTGAAGTGGCAGGAAAGTTGTGAGCTGCTTCTGCAGAGGATTCTGTAGAGCTTGAGTAGCTCATTTATTTTGATAGAATCAGGTGAGTTGATACTGATTTATGTGTCTTAGTGTAACGTTAACTTTGTGTCCACAGAACTGACAAATGTACCATTACTGTACACACGTAGATGAACGGATACAGATACACACATTAAAATGAACCACTAAGAGATTTACGTTGTGTGACACTGTCACATACTGAAAAATTCTCAAGAAAACCCTTGGGGCCCCTTAAGAAAACATTTAAGGTCAGTGATCAAAACCATTGTCTGCTCTGCCATGGTGTCCTGATGCCAACAAGGCCAGGCTCACAGTCACTGGTACAGTAACACCGCTGCCCATCGGTACAAGTTGCAATGTTCATTTCTACTGTTGGAGTGAACAAGAGAAAGGGTGGCTTCAGTGAGCCTTGGTTTAAGCTGTGAATACTTTTTTGTTTCTTTAGAATTTAAATCCTTTATTTGATAAAGCACACGGGTGTCATGCCCAAGTTCAGTGTCCATTTGGAGTGTGGAGGTAATCCAAAATGCAGGTTCTGGTGTGTTTACCAAATCACAGAATCACAAGGTTGGAAAAGACCTTTAAGATCATCCAGTCCAACTGTTCCTGTCCTATGTTAAATCA